>CAJPVJ010002200.1:0-13733 GCA_905397405.1 Oppiella nova
TATTGCAGTATTGGAGAGGATAGTAAGGATAGCTCCATAAGCAGTTAGAGCACAGTTAGCCGCATCAATGCCTTTTTAGCTGCACTGCACAGCACTTTTTGATCACATGGAGCCCCGGGCACAGAGAGCTGCCAGAGCTCTGTTGCTCAGTAATTACACACTCTTTTCAGGTGCACTATTGTGTCGGCAGTTTCGCTGATAAAATGTCTTTTGCCGTCAATTAGTAGTGAAGGCAATGCTGTGTCGAAAGTTTGTGTAGTTTTGAGCGAACATTTTATAAACTCTATTCTCTATAACATTATTGCACTAAAAGTTATGAATCCTATTGGGATGAGTGTCGTCCCAACTCATCCTTTAGGGCACATTCACTAACTGTTGTGATGGTTGTGTTGAGTTACGGGATATGACTTATAGGATGTGAAAGAAAATGATGAAAAATATATATAACTTACTTTTGAGAAAATCATGTCAACCTATTACCAGACAAATTCAACTAAACATAATGCACTGCACTATCGCTTAACAGTTATTGTATAAACTTTTTTTTGAGTTAAATTCTCGTTAAAAACAAACATTAAAACCAAAATAGCGAACAAAAAAGAGAGATTGAATACAGAGTGAGAGTCAGCACGAGATAAGTTTGGCTTCATTTCTTGGTTAATAGGGAAGCCGTTTGTCAGACTTTTTTGTTATCATTTCTATTCATTCGAATTCAATTGAATAAAAAAGATTTTTTAATGATTTTAACGATTAGTCAAAGTTTGTTGAAAATGCAAATCTAATTATTATGATTTGATATCAATAGTGAATACAATTAAATAATATTATTTTCCCACGAACTACGATCCCATCCCTGAGGACAGTGTCATTAAAAATTACTTTTTATTACTCAAAATCAAAGCCAAAGAAACGAAACTTTTCTATTTGTGTGTATTTGGAGTACAGTAGCTCAAAGGACAGGCATTATATGTGTTTAGCAAACATACGCTTCTGTCCAATAGTATTGTTAACGCATGAAAACATGCATAGGGCTCGCAAATAGAGAAATATAATGTGACATAATAGGGGACAGTTGGCTATTGTTGGTAACCTTTTCATAGCACAATATATTGAGATTTAATGTCCTAACCCTAAAAACCCCATATATTATACCCTGAATACTGAGAAAAACTTCATATTAAACAACATTACAGTATGGATTTGAATAAGAGCCACAAAACTGAGTACCAATGCCAGTGTCACTATGTCATAGTAGACCATAGTTTGCCAACTGTATGTCACAGTATGCCAGCCCCCTAATACTGACAATGCCATTGGGATATGGGATACGGTTTATTGAGAGCACCGTTCACAGTGTCAGCTCACATATGACACGCTTGACTGCACTTCTATTCGCTTTGGACTCTATTTTTTGATTCCCTTTCTATAAGAGACCAGAAATAAAGAATTGACAAAATATTAGACTATAGTATGGCTGTAGTGGTGGTGTTGTATAGAGTGAATACAAACTGCGGCCTCCATCACAACGTTTAGGGTTTAAGCCTCAATGCGTTTGAAGTGAACGGTTCACACCTTAGAAGTTGTTGTCATCGGAGATACGGCTGCGAAAAGAAGTCGAGAACTGATCGCAACTTTTCTTCTTGTTTACAGCAAATATCAGTTCATTTGGTTTGCGATTTTTGGTTTTGTTTGAATTTTGTGCTTTTTTCGGTAGGAATTGAGTTCAAGTAAATAAAGAAACGGAATTAAACTTTTATTAATTGAGAATCTAATCAATTAACTAAACATTAACTCAATATACGTCAAGTGATTTGAGATGAAAGCAATTAATTTCTTGTTAATCGATTAGATATTTATTTATCATTTAATAACTGGAATACGTGTCAGACATAAAGCTATCAAATTAAGCAAATTTTATTTAAATTTAATCAATAAATGGATTGTAAACTAAAAATAATAAATAAATTACTTTAAAATGCACTTAAAATCAATATAAAAATGTTTTTTAAATGACATTTTAATGTAATACGAAATTTGATTTATTTTGAAATATGTATTTTTTGCTAACTTATTAGAGATTTCAATATAAATTTTATCGATTATTTAGGAATCAAAAACAGTAAAAAGTCCTTAAAATGTTTTATAATTTATATGAAAAAATATAACAAAAAAATAATTTCTCAGAAATGATAAGTAATATGTTTTTACTATGAATTTATTTTTCAAATATAGTTATTATATTTATTTATAAACCTTTTCAATGATTGTTAGTTTGTATTCTGAATAAATTACAATTACTTGAAAATTATTTAAATATTTCTTTTTGCAAAAAGCATTCCTTATATTTGGCATCAGTTTTATGAGTAGAAAGAGAAAATGATTTAAGTTTTAAAAGTTTTTACTCTAATAAGCAAACAGTTATTTGAGTTTTGATAGAATGCTAAGCGAATAGTGAATTGTGAAATAGTGTTCGTATAGAAATTTTTTAGTATAGATATTATTATTATTATCTCTTACTTTAGCTTTTGGTTTGGTATCCCTTTAACAATTGTATAGAAATGTTTTGCATCTCTAATGTTCTTTAGCCCAAAGCATACTTTTCTTTTGTATATGTATTAAGACTTATCTACATATTATTGTATAAAATTGCATAAAATAAAAGCTCAAATCGTCTTATAAAAAGTTTTTATCTCAAAGGAAATAAAATATAGATATATATTCATGAAAAGTCTCGCATTTCTCTCATCCCAAACACCATATCCTCTGTTATATGTATTCTGTTATGAATTTATAATATGAAAGCGTATATGAAGAAAGTGTTTGGTCTGTCATCGACTTTATAATCTGAAAGTTTTCAGTGAAGTATCATTTGATGGGAGTGTTGTCGATGCGGTTGTGACTCCGACACCAGAATCCACTCATTTATACCATTCAATAGTAGGCTTCTCATCAAAACCTACTTCTACTTCAAACAACACTTCAACCGATACATTGAACGCACTTTCATACCCACTGTATAAACATTAATATATGCCTTAAAAACTATTTTCGTGTCTCATATCAGAAACAATAACATATAAATCCGTGGGAAATAAACACTCGTTTCCAATATTATAATTGTATTCTTAAATAATAACTAAAAATGCATTAAAATTCTGAATATATCTTATATTTAGATCACATATTATGACAAGAATTTGGAGAAATTTCTGTTATATAAATAAAGTATACACTGTGTTATGATATTATTATTATCAGAGTTCTACAAATAAAAATCTATATAAATATCAAGTATTTTCAATAAGGGAGCCAAAGTGGACACAAGTCTAGTCTCATGATGTTTAATGTATAAATATATCTGTTGAAGGATTATTGTGTAGAATCTGCTTTTTTAGTTTCAAAATATATTTATCCAGTCAATAATTGGATGCGTGGGAAATGACAATAAAAATAAAGGATATTTTCAGCGGATACTCATGTAATCCCTTCACAATAAGATTTTTTCATCAAAAAACGATTGAAAGAGTGGACAACAAATAATAAATGCTAGCAAAACAACAACAAAATAAAAATTATAAGTCTTAAATATTGTGCATAATAATATTTACAGAGTATAAATTATATAATTTATATAATATTATCATTTATTATTATTTAAAATATTAATAATTTAGTTACTAATAATGTCAAAATACAGACAATTTTTGCTAATGGTGTGTCATTAGATTAAAGTATTTAACAAAAAAAACTAAACATTTTTATATAAAAGTGATAATTAATAAAGATTTTGTAATTTGAGTCATTAAAGTACTAACTTTTGTTCTTTTCTCATAATTATTATCATTAAATATTTTAATATCACATTTGCTTAAGAATTAATTTCATAAATATGTATTTATTGTTAATAAATATATATTTTAATTATTAGAAAAAGGTATAATTAAATTGAATTTTATTTAGATAATAAATAAAAATTAGTATAATTTATAATTAAAATTTAGACTCGACAGTTCATAATTTTTTATGAGCTGTTAGTGTCATAAATATTTTTTGAAAGTCATACTCAAACCCTAACTCTTTAATGACTCCACTTTTAGCAAATTTATTTTAAATTATTGGAATTTTCTCGCATCAGGTATATTATTACCAGTATAAATCTTCAAAATCAGTTTGGTTAATTAGTTTTCAATTGAACAGTATATTTTGACTCTGGTTAAAACACTCTACACTTTGAAATAGTTGTGATTTTCACAGAAAATAGAAATAACTATCGATTTCTTTATATTCACTTAAATCTTCCGATTCTTATGAGTGATATTTTTGTTCGTTTTAAGCAAAGTTTGAATTGAATTGAAAACTTGAAAACTTTGATCATATTATTTGATTGAATGCATAAATTTGTGAGTTTTTTTTATATAGCGTTTGCAATGTTTGCATAGACGACGACAGCATCGGTAGTGAGTTTGCAATAGCCAAGAGTGTGGTCATCCATAGATAATCAAAAGCCTTGAGGCTTCTAAAAGATCCCAATTCAACTGTCGGCTCACAAAATCAATTTAGTTGTCAAACTAAGTGGGAAATTGCATTCACAGTAAATATTCAGTCACAGTTTGTGGTTGACTGTGCACTACACTATACAGACACTATGCCATACACTACAACTCTGTACTATTCAGTATACTACTGTACACTTTTCTACAACTCTCTCTCTCTCTCTCTCTCTCTCTCTCTCTCACTCCACATCTCACTAATGCCACTCATATTATACAACCAGAACAACACATTTTAAATAGCTTAAAATAACTGATTTAATGGTTGATAACCAAAGCGATGGATTGGAGGGCCGCCAATGAATCGGACAATGTTTTGCATTGAGTTAATAGAATCGTCACATTCATGACTGCCTCTGACACTCACTCACTCACACTCACACACACACACACACTCGCTCACACATTCACTTTCATGTTCAATGATGTGCTTTCGTTTGCAATACTTTGCGATTTCTATGTACAATATATTCCCTATTTATCCATGTGTTCGTCCATGCATTGGATGTACTAAATTGAACTAAACTACTGCTCACTTCATTTTATTTTACGGATAGACAAAAATATTAAGCGAATATAGCATTCAGTTAATTGAGTTTTGAGAGATTATTTAATAGATTATTATTATTATGTATAGAATATGTAAATATCTTTGAATCTTGTGATTTGTTGAACGATTGGCTAAAATGTGATATTCTATTAGATGCGGATAATTGTAATTATAGCTTAAAATAACTGATTTAATGGTTGATAACCAAAGCGATGGATTGGAGGGCCGCCAATGAATCGGACAATGTTTTGCATTGAGTTAATAGAATCGTCACATTCATGACTGCCTCTGACACTCAGTGACTAAACTTTTCAAATAATACTTTTTCATATCTATATAATATGATGAGGAGGTGTATCCATCAGACACTGAGCCCTAGCATTTGATGTATTATTTTCCAGTGTTATGTTAAGTCAGTGCTATAATAAGAGCTGATACCCAACTACTGGGTTTTCATTTGGCAGATATAAAAAATGTTATATATATTTATTATAACATAGTATTGATATACAGCTAATAAAATGTGTTGTTCTGGTTGTATAATATGAGTGGCATTAGTGAGATGTGGAGCGCCTATAAGCTGCACACATAGGCATCATTGAGACAGGAGGAGAAGGTAGTGATTAGGAGACTATTGGCACAACACTATTACAGCAACACATTCGTGAAGGGAATACACAATTTTGGGCGGAGATGTTTGATGTAGAAGCACATCGGTCTGTGCACCGACCCAACCAAATTGGTCCGACAAATAATTACTTGTTTTTACATTTATATATTTGATGGCCAAACACATGCAATGACCTCATCTTCATCTGGAACATCGCTTTCTTCATTCAAATCTCTATTATTTGACTTTTGGCTCAACATTTGTTGGCTGTCTTCCAATACTTCTTACACTAATATATGGCATATAAGAAAATGTGAAAACTTTTTATATAATCAATCGGCAAATCAAATCATCATGTGAGGAATGGGTTACAATTGTATGCATACTTAGCAAACAGAGTAAACACAAGCAAATGCTGACGAAAGACATGTGAATTCAATTCTTGTAAATTCCCTGAAGTGACCACAGATTTGACTTCAATTTAATTAGTGCATCGAAAATAGGGTTGCATTAGATTAGGAAACAGGCATTCAAACAGATCAACATATATTACAATATTATCATTACTTGATTATCTCGAAAAGTGCCAAAAAGGCAATAATAAAGATTTCAATACAAAAATCAACTGATGGACAGACATGTGAGTGAGGCATAGGTTTGGGGTTTCAGTGTTTGTTCAGTAAATTCTTGGTTGAAGTTAGCTTTGAGGAGATGGACGCACATCTCGCTCTTTGCGATACTCTATTCAAACAAATAATACATTTATATATCGCTTGTATTTACAAACACGCCCTTCAGTCCTATTACAGGTGTTCAACAGTATTACACATATAAACACCAAATGCAACAAATTCTCTATTATATTATTATTATTATTAACAAAAAAATCATATCAAATGAGTGGAAATGTACTGAATTCTATAACTTACAGTATAACAATTAATCTAAATTATTGTTTTATTAATGATTAAAGCAATAACTAACATTGGCTAAGGATCATAAATTCAGTCATGAATCCTTTATAGGATCAATATAATAATATAAATTTTGGGACTCACACAACAGAATTTAATCCCATATCAGTATACAGAATTAATATTTTCTAACAGGTTAGTTTTAATAAAATTGCAGCAATGAACATTAGAGTCGTTTTACTCATTAACATTTTAGAGAAACAATAGTATTATAATATTCTTATTCTTAACACATGTATGAACAAAAGTATGTTCATGTCAATATTTTTTATTTATTTAATTTTTATTTTAGTAAATTATTTTTAATTTAATTAATTAAGTATCATTTCATTTAATATTCAAAACCTTTTATTTTTCAAAATGTAAGGTTAGTTAAGATATAATTATTTCGATTCTTGTTTTTAAATTAAGATTAAAGTCATTAGATTTTAATTAATCGTTGAATTGAATGAATCAGTCATTTGAATACATTAGCTAAATATAACTCTCATTAACCGATTTTATGGATATAAATCTAACGATTAAATTTAAAAAGAAAAAAATGTTTATATATTTATTCATTTGGAGTACATTTAAAAGAGATTTTAGAGAAAAATTAGAAAAATTAATTCATTTATTAACTCATTTTTGACGTGATTTATCACTTTTTGAAGAAATAATTATATAATAAATTGTTGTCTCATCTCTCAAACAGTTATTTGAAAAACAATTAATATTTGTATCCTTTTTTATAAAAATACATTATCTTTAGCTATATATCTATTGATATTTAGGTATATATAATACTATAACTTATACCGCGTGTGGCCTAAAATTCATAGAATTTTTTATTTAATTACAAAATATAAGATTTTCTTTAATTTGAAATACGAGTTATGAAAATGCATTTTAAGACATAAAGACATTAATTTTATGTAATCTTTAACTCAAAAATTAATTAATTTAAAAATCAATCAATTTTTCTATTATAGAAGTTTCTATAATATTAAGTTTCTGCTAAATACCGCCTAAACTTATTTTTCAAGTTTAAGTCTCAATAAAAGTATACTTTACTTATTCCTTATGTAGTTTTTATAATAACAATTTATTAATTAAATTTTTTTCAAAATATACTGTATACATATTTACTACATTTAATTATAAAAGTTTTAAATAAATAAAAGCAGTTGATAATTATTAAAAACAATTTCTATGAATTAGTCGAAATAGTATATAAATACAATAGCAGTGAATGGAAAGTGGGAAAGGTATGGAGCATTAGAATGTAAACAAGCCGTTGGCTATAAAACAAAATTTTCATCCCAAACCTCCCGAAACTGGCTTTATATGAATAGAAACTTACATCTCGTGTATTGTCTAAAGAGAGGTATTTTCAATAATACAATCAAACACTAAATTATTCACTAACTGTTTCATTCAATTATTAAAAGATAATCAAAATTCAAAAGAGAAAGAGTATCACAAACAGAGAGTTGGGATGCGATCACTGTTTGTATGGTTTTTAAGTTTGCGTTTTTAAAACACGTTGATTGCAATGGAAATACAGTGGGCTTTCGTATAGAGTGAATGGCAATGGGAATGGGATCTCAATTGATTATACGCTCTATGCTTTCTATATGAGTAATTCAGAGCAAGAAATAATTCCCAATCACACACTACTCCCCCGTTTGGCTCGGGGCTCAGTACAGACTTTGTTGTGAGATTCACAAAATACATACGAACAGGTCATTAAGGGATGGCATCCATCCAATTCACTTGAATTGCATCTGAAAATTGTGCCAACCATTGCATTTCGCCTACCATTGCATTGTCGACTTCACTCCATTTCCAAACATCCAAGTTCTCTCTCTCTCTCTCTCTCTCTCTCTCTCTCTCTCTCTTACTCACTATTGAATTGGTAACAAATATACTATACGTGAATGTAAAGAATCTAAAATGCATTACATTGTACAATATTCAGTCATATAAGTATTACTTTATGCGTCATTCTGTATATCATTTCTGATTTTTCAAATATAATAACTTTAGTGTTATATAGGATTTACTTTCCAACCACTCGTTTCATGAATAAACTCAATACTATTACTCTATGCTATCTTATTCATTGATAGAAAATAAGTTTTAGATAATTGCATAGAATATTAAACAGAATTCATTTGATTGTCAAATATCACAGATGGACACCAAGGGATTCAATCTCTCTATTAGTTCCTCGTATGAGGAAAATGGAGGCAATCATTACAATATAAAGTAATAATTTTTAAAATTTTAAACATAACATACAGAATCTGTTATGTTATTATGTATCTCTTCTTAACATTCAATAAAAATCTCCCAATGACAATTATTTTAAAATAACATTTTATTGACTTTTATATTTACAATTATTATTATGTCATTAATTTTAATTCCTTGCAAATGAGACAAAATTAACAATTTTATGCGATAATTATTTTAATTGTTTTACAAAAAATTGATTGTTATTACCTATAATATTATAGCCTTTTATGAGAGAGAGAGAGAGAGAGAGAGAGAGAGAGAATAATTCGTAAGATTCTGAGAGCCAGAAGATAAGTGAAGTTTAGTACCATTGCCTCCCCTTTCTATTATACCGACAAATGGTTTGATAGAGATTTTGATAATTTGCTGCAAACTTAATGTTCACAGCAATAGTTAGCATATAATTTTGTATAATTTAACTGAACCATTTCAGTTTATTTATCTAAAATACCATTTTAAATTTAAAGTATAGCTAATATAAAATCACATCACTCTTGTTTTAGATAAATAAAATTGTATCTAATATTAGATCAATATGTGTTTTGCATTCACGGAAATAAATGCCAAGAGTTTTAAATAAGTATTAAAAAGACATATTATATCAATAATTATAAAACTAAACTATTTTATTATACAAAATTCAGTTTATATCAAGAAAGAAATAACAAAAAGCTTTTCATTGAATTTAATGTATTTAGAGCTTAGATTTTAGGTTTTATTTCTCTTTAATTACTTCTAAAAAATACATTATTATATTATTTATTGCTATCTCTCCACACATTTGCATATTTATTACTTACAAATAATTTAAAATCAGATTAATTTGAGATCTTATTTAAATTCAAGAGTAATGTAGTAAAATCTTTTAATTATTATTTATTTTTAGAGAGAGAGAGAGAGAGAGAGAGAGAGAGAGATCATGAGAAAGAAATTATTATTTATTTGTATAAAAAATTTAAATAAAACAAGAATGCTTATAAAAACACAAAATATTATACATTTTGAAAAACAATCCAGTCTTATCTTATTTTTTTATGTTTTTTATATTTAATTGAAAAAACAAACATTTTGTTGTTATATAAAAGTAAGACTATTGTCGT
Organism: Oppiella nova; assembly: GCA_905397405.1. Lineage (NCBI taxonomy): Eukaryota > Metazoa > Arthropoda > Arachnida > Sarcoptiformes > Oppiidae > Oppiella > Oppiella nova. Next base: position 10,065 of record CAJPVJ010002200.1, read on the forward strand.
TGAACTGCTATTGAAAGCAATTTTTTAATTATAATAAATTAGTAATTGTATTTTTTGGGATAACAACCACTGGAATAAGCGGTGAATATAATTAGTGTTTTTTGAACTTTTATTTAGATGTTTAGGTATTTAAGTGTGACATTGGATGCGAGGCACGACTTGATTTCACGATCCAATTTAGTGAACGCTATTTGATTTAGTTTACAATCACTTTCTAATAAAATACACAAACAATGTATTCTTGAAGATTAGGCTTCACTTTACTTTATAATATTTATAATCACGAAAAGTATTTTATTATCGGAGCCTACGTTTGAGTGTAAATTCTTAAGCGTATAGTAGGGAAGAGTAATGAAGAGAATTGTAGAGTATTTCCATAGAGAGGCCATTAGATGGGAATCAGTGGCAGCGGTTGTAATCAAAAATTCGTGACAAACAACACCTTTTATTTCACTCCAAACACTTACAGTATATCAGAAACACCAGAATATCTTATAATATCTAATATGTATTCAATATACATACTCTGTATATCATAAAAGTCTAAGAATGAATGCATATTTATTTAAAAGCCAATGCATTCATATTAAACAACTATTACCTCTTTCATAACTAATTAGTTTCTCAATCATTAAATTGGTTTATAATTAAACACTTAAATAAATCTTTAATTATTTGCAAATCCTTTCGGGAAAATCTGATAATTTAGTTATAATTATGTTTTGATTAAAAAAGAGTTGTTCGCTATACACTTCAAACACTTAAAACTGAATTAATTTATAGAAAAATTAATAAATATAAAAATTCATTCAACAATTTTCTAATTAAAAATACTGTGAGAAAACTATTAACTCTTTATCCTTATTTCCAATATTATTGGTTTTCCTCATAATTGGTCTTAGAAATATATTTTATATATTGATTGATTCAATTAAAATGTAAATATTTCATTATGTTTGTACCAAATGGAATATTCTGTATAATTAAGTCTATAATATAGACCATAGGCTCAATAATCTATAGAAACACAAATTTCCAATCAATCTAAAGTTTGCAAAATTCTATATGTAAGCTTGAACAAATAATTATACTTTTCAACAATAATGTACAAGTAGTAGAAATAATGTAAAAATATCAATATACTTTCATTAAAAACATTTTTAACATATGTAATTTAAATATTAAAATTAAAAACTTTTTTAATCTAAAAATAATTATAATTTAGAATAAAACTGAATATGTTTTAACTTATTTTAACTTTTAAAGTTACTTGTTTTAATAAAAACAAAAATTAATCAGTTCTTTACGAAACTTTTATAATTTAACACTTTATTAAGTGACATTTACATAGAATCTTTTAATTAAATACCTGGTTTAATAGTTTTAGATTTACCTTTACTTAGTTGGCATTTGTAATTTTAATGCTTGTCATCGTATAGAAATAGTTTAACTATTCTGTAAAATAAAAAGTCCCAAATTCCCCTATTTAATAATTTAATTTTAATGGCAATTACTATATAAAAATTCTAAACAAATACAATTATATATTTGTTTATTCTTTGATGTTTGAAGTTATTAGAAAAATTTATATAAGATTCAATGAATCATTTTGGATAATATGCAACATATTAGAGAATACAACAGAATTTGTGTCAAATATAGAGCTGCCGTCTATTGAAATGACCGAATATTATGAGACAAATCGCGGCTAAACTTATAAGTGATGGTCGACGGGAGGGACGGGAGGGACGGGAAGGAAGTGTCAAAAGGAGTAATGCTTTACACTCTTGTATTTATGATATCCTTAGGGATGATTACATGGATTCTAATATCTAAACACTAGTGACACTTCCTTTTGGCATCTCTGACAGCATTTTGATTATTAACACTAATCTTGAAATGATAGTAAAGTAACACGATTTTAAAATACCATTTACTCGATCTAACTTGATGTGATTTGCTAACAAAAAGATGATCCAATAGACTATCATAATGAACTCAAGTTGTTTTGCTTTTGTTTATTCAAAAAATAAAATAAGTCATTTAATCAGATTCAATAAAATCCAAATTAAGTCATTTATTAATATTATATTTGCTTAAAATGGTAATACTAATTGATAATCAATTCAATGATTTCCAAAATATAACTAAAGGGGTGTTTATATAACAGAATATATTGAACGGGCGAAAACATTGACACTTTAAGTGCATATTATTTCAATGTTAATTGCATTGAGTGTTGAAATAAATTCAATTGAACTTTTTCATTTAATGTTTGCTTAATATAATGATTGTTTTAATGATTGAAAGCTCTCTTGGAGTGTAATGAATTTAATGGCCAAAAAATGAATTTATTTTATAATACAAATTAAGTAATTATTGATAATTACAGTATAGGATGTGTACGGCAGCTAATTATCAAAACACTGTTTAATGACTTAAAGGCTATTTTAAAAAATTAATATTGTTTTACACAGAATTTTAAAATGAAATATTTGCAAGGCATACAAATTGTTGTTGTTTTTTGAATGCCTAATGATTTGAGTTTTGATATTTTGTAAGAAATTTGTTAAGATATAAGAATTGAATGGTAGGGTCAGTGATCTAAATGAAGTAAATTGTGAATAGTAATGATGGCACTGGCAGTCACTTATCTATGGGACAGATCGTCAGAATAAACATTACTATACATCACAAGTCTTGACAAGTGGTTGACGTCTAAGACTGTGAAACACGCAAAGCATTGAATGAATGAATTGATTGCAATATATTTTACATGATATACACAATCGCATGCAATATTCAACTATTTTAAAGTGAAATTCTTGAAAGAGACCCAATTATGGTCACCTGTTTTCGCGAGAGAATAGCAAAAAATACTGTATTATATATTCAATTTATATAGTTTCTCATCTATGTTATAAAACTTTTATCCATCAGTGCCTTAAATAATTTCAGTTCACTTTTTTGCACTACTGTCTCATTGATTGCAGCAGTTTTTCACTCAAGAATTATGATTAACATTTTGACTCAAAATATTTATATTTTAAAAAACTGATATTAAATATTAGATATGATAATTACATATTTAGATCATTCTAGACATTCATCATCTCTCATAACAACAAAGTTATTCTCTAAGAATAATATGAAAACTTTTAAAACATTATATATTACTCTATAAATAAGACAACTTTCCAGATATAATACATGAGATTATTTATAGACATAATATTAAATTAAGCTTAGTTTAGTACAAAATTGAAAATATACTTCTGCAACCATTTGGTTTAGAAAAAAGTTGTTTACTTGGTTCAAGTTAACTATCTTCACTCACTGTACACTATTGATAAGTATACTATAATTGGGACTGAAATATTTTTTCTAATAGTGTAATACATGAATGGTTTGGCGCAATATATCTATCGATAGCTTGCACTCAATAGATGTGAACGAAAATAGAGAGTATATATTGAGTGAAAAGTTTGCATTGAAACACATTTATTAGATTTTGTTGAGTGAGAGCGCAAAGAGCGCACAGCTCTGGCACTGTAGACAACATATAATTTAGAAAATGATGTATTTCTTAATGGTTTAGTAGAGCCGAGCCCTCAACTATGTTCTGCTCGTCTTAACACAACTTGATTTGGGGAAAGCGACTAAACAGAC
>CAJPVJ010002202.1:0-13726 GCA_905397405.1 Oppiella nova
GCCTCGTCAATCGAACGAAACTGCGCCAGCGAAGCCAAACGTCGCAGCCGCACAATATGATGGGTTAGAATATCATCAACTCTACACTGACCGTCACCCTGATCATCACCAGCACCTGTTTCTATCCCGTACCCGATCCCAAGTTTAACCTTGAAGCCTACCTAGGAACTTGGTACCAAGTCGCTGGCACAACTTTTGGCCCCACCGCAGGTGCCAACTGCGTGACTGCCAACTACGCGTTGAATGTTTGTTGCGCCTTCTACAGTTGTTGCGCAGCCAGCTGACAGAAGAAACAGGACAACGGGACTGTTCGCGTTCTTAATACAGCAACAGTGGGCCCTCAATCCATCAGCATTGTCGGCACAGCGACTCCAGTTGATCCTGCGTATGGCGCTGGCGGTGCCTTTGTCGTCAGCTTCCCTGGCACGCCTGGCGCTGAGTGCCCGGGACCAAATTACATTGTGCAGGGTATGTGACGTGTGACATGGTTTGATTCAAGGTGCTGATGACATTGCAGACTACGCTATCGACTGGGCCATTGTGCAGACACAGAAATGGAATACACTGTACATTCTGAGCAGGGAGCGCCAGCCGGCCTCTGCCAGCATTGATGCAAGTATAATGGGCATTGTGTAGCACGATTGTTTTACTGACTTGTAACGCAGGCTTGGATCGAGCGCGCTATTGCTTTTGGCTCTGATGCCACCGCGATATCGAAATTCAATCAAACTGGCTGCGATGCTTGATGGTCAAAATAAGGGTTAGGGGATGAGCATACTGGGACTGGCAAATTATTGGTTATAAAAAACACTTTGATATCATCAGCTTGCTACAAACACTGATGTAATAGTTCTAATTACTCCACCGAAACCTACACTCAATGGTTCTTGAGACACAAAGACACGCAACCCAAGCAGTACGTCCCTTCAGTGGCTACTTCTCGATGCTTCCATTGATCTCGTTGCTTCCATTGATCTCGTTGCTTCCATTGATCTCGTTGCTCCCATTGATCTCGTTGCTTGCATTGCTGCCGCTGCTGCCGTTGCTGCTCGTAGCTATCTCCGACTCTGATTGTGATGCGATCACGTTGCTGACTGGCCGTTCCATCTTCGCACCCGGTTCCGCGTAGGTAGGACGGGCAGACTTTTCATTTTGATTCCACTGAACTGGGGCGTATCGGTCATCTTCAGCGTAGTTCTGCCAAAGCCATTGCTCCGCCCCGCGGTCCTCGTTAGGGCACCACCCCTCGCACGCAAACGCTTCCATTTTTCGGAAAAACCTCTCGATTGGTGAAGTAAGTTTGTCTGGCCACTGCTGTGACCACTTTTGCTTTCGTGACTTATGATATGCCCGATATGAAACATTTGGGTGATCAAGGACCAGTGCAATATCAAAGTCGACGAGCTTCACGCGTACATCTGACGAATCCGGGCCCAAACCAAGAACAATAATGTTGCGAGGACTGAGATCGCTATGGTTGACTCCGGCATGGTATAAGCGGATTTCCGCATCAAGGCACTGCTTCAGTATCAACGTTCGGGTAGACTGAGGGATGCTGTACGGATCCACGGCCACCATACATTGCCCTTGCACATATTCAATCAATATCATGCGAATTGGCCGCGTCTTTATCCTCGATACACCCTCGTGGATGACGGTAGTCTCGATGTCAAAAGTCCACGACCCATAGTAGACTGGCACAATGTCCGAAACTCCAACCGACTCTTGGAGATGTTTATAGGCTGCAGCCTCACAGCAGTATGCCTTATCGGCGTTCCAGAATACATCCGTGTGCTTGTCTGGCTCATAGAACATTGGATCGTAGATTTTGGCAACCATCGCATCGTTCACCACAACAAGTTGAGGCCCGCGGCCGACGCCTGTTCGTAGAGTAGAGGTAATAGTGAAATTTTCCTCAAACTCATGTTGAGTTTGGCCTTCGAGAGGTTGTCGTGACGTACAGAGCTCTTCGTGCGATACCGCTGCGGGGTCTGGATGTCGTGCAGGGAGAGGAGTGTCATACCCACACCCAAAGGGCGCCGGAGGGCAGTGTCGCCATGCAGTAAAAGTAAATCCTGTCATGTAGGGAGTCGATTTCGAAGCTTTTGGATCTTGCTTGCAGACTGACACTGCATTAATACGTTGACCAAAGGGTGCTGATGAGGTGCAAGTAAATGCAGATGCATCAGTAATAACGGCGACAGCACTGTGATTGGTATGTTTGTCTCCCATGGTTGAACTCATGTTGTATGTTGTGAAAAGAGATGAGGTTGGTTGGAGGTACGGGACAACAGTTGAACAACGATCGCCAAGTTTATTCGTCGCTAGTGCAGGTCATGTGAAGGTTCTTTCACTACGAAGAGCCTAGTATTTATTGCGTTTACACAGCCCGTGCAGCAACATCCGCACGGCCTACACGACCCAGCACTACTACAATAAATAATTCTAAGAAGCTAAATAGTCTTGCTCTACTAGTATTAGAGGATTCTAGTAAGGAAAGGGCATATTTATTGCGTTGCGGGTAAGGATCAGTTGTGCAAAGTTGTAGTGTTGGCCGTGTGTAAACGCGTTAAATACTACCTAGCCTCTTCGTAGCTATCGTTCATTGGTCATCTGCAGCTCTCACAAAGTCATGCATTACAGAAAGCGCACAAACGGAAGCCCTTTACTTTTGATCTACTCAAGAGTAGTAGCTGATTGGGTCGTATATGGTGCTCTGTCATACTGGGCAATATGTAATGCTCACAGGTACTCATTGAAGTAATAGGTGCGAATATTCAAGTGCGTTGTTCACATATATGTAGGAGTGAAGCAACCCGGAGTCAGCCTGCTTAGCGACAGGGGTTAGATCGGTGAAAATGCTTTTAAAGTAGCAATCCTTCTCACTATATAACTCAGAAAATCACGTTGTTACTGTATAAAACTCATCTAACCGGTACCAACCTCAACATCATTTACAGAATTCCAGTATCCTACGCTTCCGTCACAATGACAAATTCCCCGAATCTGTCACCGACAGTCATGGAGTGTTTTCAACAGCCGCTGCCGCAATTACTTCGTGGCCATTTGAAGTACGAGAGCGTGGCGCCATCGGGCACAACAGCGGATGCCGTACCACCATTTGCTTATTTGTGCAAATCGCATAGTTTGTTCAACGAATTTGCTGAAGGCTACCTCAAAGAAGACAGCATTAAGGAGAGCAAATATCTGAGCCAGCAGATTGGGCCAGAATTCGAGCAGCTGACGCTAGACAATGAGGCAGACCTCGTATTAGCCTCGCACCTGTATGTCATCAAGCCAATCCTCAACGTCCTGGCAATTCGGTACGGGAAGAATTTCACAGCTTCATGTGAGCAACCGGCTGAGAAGAGTTCAACTGGAGAAAGCGGGAAGGGGACTCGCACGAACTTTGTCTTCCGTTCAGCCAAGACAAAACGGATTGTCTGTGTTCTAGAGTTCACATGTCGAGAGCAGATTAGATACGAGGATTATGTCAACGCTCTGCTGCAAGAAGATGCTTCGGAGATCGAGATGGAGGCTAAGATCCGCCGAGAGGCTGAGGATGTACTGATGGAAGACGGAGAGCAAGACATCCTGCTTAAGGATAATGCTTTGTCTCATACAGAGGCTAAGACCCGCCGAGAGGCTGAGGACGTACTGATGGAAGACGGAGAGCAAGACATCCTGCTTAAGGATAATGCTTTGTCTCATACAAAGCAACTCGCCACGTCTGCGTCACAGTACGATTGCGAGCATATTGCTCTGCTGAATTGGGACCATCTTCTCCTTTTCCAATTTGATGAGCGAAGCGAGGCTAGAACCACGAACACTATCGCAGGGGAGACAGCAGAACTGACCTGGGTTTCTGAACACCGAGAGCTGGAGTGCGAGCACGTGAACAAAGGGAATATTCGCAAAGCTTTGTTGGGCTTCGTTCTTTATGCATTTTGGAGCAATGCTATAAGGAAAGTGCGCTTATAAATTGCTTGAGTAGACCGTGGAGAATCCAAGGAGCAGATAGAAGAGCGTAAGAGTGACCAACAGACACTGTAACCATTGCAAAGAGCTCCTGGGTCTCCTATAATACACCAATTAAACCTGAAGTTCTCCGAAGAGAACGCTGACTTGTGCTGTTCCTGCAAATCTTGCCTTAATCTAAGTGACTATAATGAGCCGACAAGAAACAGAGTGAAGACTCAGATTCATATTCAGTGCACGAGAGTCTTAGTCTATGTATGATTTTGAGCCTCTGAAAATCTTTGCTCTGAGAAGAGCAATGAGATTTAGGGAACTAGCATTTTCCTCGAGAGACAGCCCTTTAAGCGAATAATAATGATTGTCTTCTTGCTGCATAAAATCCATCTGTCCGTTCAAAAACTAGTAATAGTTACTTTCAGGATCTCCACTGCCGTTTGTATCGCTGGGGCTGGGCCGAGTTCGTCCTCAACTTGCTTCTGACAATGTACCATGTGATGGAATTGGTTCCTTTGGAAGTGGAGTTGTAACATCTGTCACATGCCCAATCTTCTCATGTGCCGCGCGTAGGCCCGCACCTACAGCTGTTTATGTCTTAATACGCCGTATATATCCCATAACACACTGATTTTGCATATGGACTTGCTCGTTCTCCTTTCTTCACTAAACGGCAATGGTTACATCAAAGCCAAACAGTTTGTCCAACGCTTACAATCAGCTTGGCTGACGCGTGCTCTATCACCAAGACTGTACCACTGGCTATTTGAGTACATTGAGGCCTTGCTACTTGGGTGGGTAGTTCGAGCTGACTGAAATCACGCGCGGAATCGGGCATCAAATAGAGCCTGCATTTGTCGAAAGAACATTGATCAGAACTACGCTACTCAGGCTACAAAGTGAAGTCACGTCATCCTCACTGTTATATAGCTTTAGCTGTTTGGAACTAGTGAAGTGCAGCGCGACCCAGTTCTTGCACGTCAAAGACACCTGCAGATAAGATCCCAGTGTAGAGTTCCACATGCCTACGCTCTAGGACTTTAAGATATCAGAGAACTACAAAGAAGCTGGGTAGGCCAAAAATATTAAGTTGCTTCAGTCATAAGCTTCAGGTTTTGATCTTGGTTTGCAGTCGGGGATTGGCTATGTGAAGTAGCCCATTATTTGTTGCTGTTTTTGGCGTGCAAGGGGTCTCGTAGCCTGCACGGGAATTTAGATCAGGCACATTTAACGTGCAGCCGCGTGCAGGTGAGACACGTTCACTTGCATGTTGCTTAATCTTGAAGATCTGAAACATCTAAGTATAGCACGAATCGAATTTTATGTATAATTATTCAACTAGGTATAGATTGTGAAGAACTTGATGTAACGCCAGTCACTCAGTACTGTACCGACCTTGTCGGCTCTGACGGACCACTCGAGACTTACGAAGAATCAACTGAAGTGAATATATGACAAACAGCAGATGCGCGTGAATGGATCGGTCTTTGAGAGCTATCAGTTGACTAGGACTACGTTACATACGACTGAGATGTGCTGTACCTGTATCGTTCCAATCTCCTTCAATCTTCGCATCAAAAGCCCGAGTCATCAACTTCCCCATTCTTGTTCACGTACCTAGGAGGTATTTCTGGTCTGTCGGGATCCCAGCGAACTGGTCGGTATCGATCGTCATGGCCGAAGACATCCCACAACCAGCTCCTCCATTCAGACCGATTCTGGGAGCACCAACCCAATTGTGCGTAGTTGCGCAGATTTGTCCAACGTTTGACAGGGTTCGGCAATAGAGGGGCCCACTTTGTCTTTGACTCCATCCAATCCTGCGCAAAACTTGGGTCGAAATACTTGGGATGTAAAAGTAGATCGCACCAGTCGAAGTCGATGACCTTGACTTGGATATTAGGCGTCTCGTAGTCGCAGCCCTGCAGGATGATGTTGCGAGGGACAAAGTCCGTATGGTTTAGACCAGTGTTTAGGAGTCGTATTTCTGCGTCTATGCATTGTGCAAGTATGACTGACTTCGCGTGTTCAGATAAGGTGTGTGGATCCTTTCTTGTCATCGGGATACCATCCAGATGCTCGATAAGTATGAGCCGTACTTCGCGTAACTGTGATCCTGTAGCTCCATCTTTATTGAAGTGTACGGGGATACCAATACTCCAGCTTCCGTGAAATTTGGGCACCAGGTTTGACACCTCTGGAAACTTTTGTAAATGGATATACGCAGCAGCCTCGTGGCTGTACATCTCGTCAGCTCGCCTAACGACATCAGGATCGTCGCTTGGATCGTAGTAAAGAGGATCATAGATCTTTGCGACAAGACTTTTGTTCACAACGACAAGCTGTGCTCCTCTTCTCGGGCCCGTGCGGATAACGGAGGTGATCGAAAGAATACTTGTCTGATCAGTAATGGTGCGACCTGGAAGCAGTTGATTTGACATGCAAAACTCGATCTGTGAAACTGCATCGAGATCCACAAGCTCTTCTGATGAGGATGCTCTCGTGTGTTCAGGATCAAAAGGATCTGGGGGTTCATGACGCAGTGCAGTAGTGGTAAAGCCAATCTTGTATGGGCACTGATATGGACTGTCCGCGGAAACAGAAGATTGAGTTGAAGAGCTCTTGTCAGTCGAGGAGCTTCTAGTAGAAGAACCTGATGACGCGCGAGCTTCTGTTGAAGAGTTGGACGGACTCTGACGATTTGAAGCAGTACTGTCCACCGGAAGCGGTTCTTCGTGCGCGCAGTCTGCTTTTGTCAAAGAAAAATCCATTGCGGTTGTTTGTAGAGCCGATTGCAACGGTGTGGAGTTGTGAGGAAGTTTGCAGAGGTGCAGGGAAGATAAAAGAAAGCGCAGCAGTGCCAAGCCTTGCCTAGCACGCACGTGGTATTGCAATCACGTTTCACTCATTGTGAACACATAAAGTGCGCGTGAAAGCTTTATGATGCTGCATGCAACTCCCAATTATTAGCCTACTGCCTTTGAGAAAGATACGCTACCTTGCGAATGTCGCAGTTTTCAAGGCACGACAGTGGCATATCATAAGCCTCGGATCAATTTGCCCATGACAAGGGCATGATACTAGTGCCTGTCTACTTGAATGCTGCGCAGCCTCATATGCTTACAGGATTCACTGTAGGAAGTCACCCTTTCCTTCACGGGATACAGTACCACTGCTGTGACTGTGAAAATGAATGAAACTACGGTGAAAGGAGTCCTGGAACATCTGATCAATACACTTAGTATTTAAATCCCAGCTTCCACGAATATACTCCTGCCCCAACCACCTTACACAAGCATTAACCTACAGCATGGCCCCACCAATCTCTATATTGGACAGTTTCAATAAGGATATACCCTCCCTGAACCGGGATTCTGACAAGATAAAGTATAAGAGCGTTGGTGAGTCCTCGGAAACTACTAAAGCTTGTGTACCCCCGCGAGTTCTCCTCTGTTCCCGTCCGGATCGGGAGTGCAAATGGATCAAGTCGGCAGAAAACACACTTCGGAATCTCAGTGATACTCAGTTCGAGAATAAAGAGCTTCCGTTTGTTTTTCCGGAACTGGCACTGAACACAGAAGCAGAACTTAGTAGTGCCGCAGACAACCAAGTTCTTTTGCCGATCTTTGAGATTCTGCATAAGCGATGGGGTTGCCAGTTCATATGCCGAAAAGAGACATCTCCGGAAAAGGTCGATGGCTCGATGGACACGTCGATGCGATTTGATATTGTTTACGAGACAGCCAACGGCAAAGAACTAATCATGGTGCTAGAACTGAAGCGAAGGGAGCTCATCCGGTACAGCGACTTCGCTTTGTCAGAAGACGACGCATGTCCAAGTGGACTTATGGCTGACGATAGCTCGCTGGATGCCATCCAAAAGCGTCTCGGCGAGATCAAGCGTAGCGCAGGCAAATTTGCTTGGGATGACAATGCAATACCGTATCTGAAGCAAGTCTGCAAGTATGCCAACGGTACTTCCGGGAAAGGATGCCCATATGTTGCCCTTTTCAATTGGGACCATCTTTTGCTCTTCAAGTTTGATGAAGCAAACCTTGGCTCGAAAAAGGCCAAAGGAGTGCCGACGGCAGGGGAGACAGCTGAGCTGACGTGGATCTCGGAACACAATGCGGTCCACAATAGAGACAGCGGGGGCTTCATTCGTAAAGCAGGCATCCGTAAAGCATTGCTAGGATTCATGCTGGAGGCTTTCGAAGCTCGACTTGGCCCAGGAAAGACACATTGAAGAAAAGTATTCATCATTCAATCAAATCAGTACAATCTGCTCATTGGAAGCAGCTGCCTCATACATGAAGGTAAGTTCAAGAGGCTATGGAAACTCAGTCGATCAATCAAGTTTCTCACGTCCTTGAAATACTGTAGACAAAGAGACAGTAGCAAAGCGTGCACATGCAAATGTAGAAATTATGAGACGCTAATAAAATAAATTTATCCTACGAGCCCTTCCACGTTGTATATCTCAACCTTTGCAAAATATCTGCTTGACCAGTGTTTCAAACATAGACAGAATGCATATATCCCCCAGTTGGTATAAGAATGGACCTTCTTCCAAATTTATTCAGTTTGTACTTAGATAACTTCTACTTAGCAGTTCAGAGCTCCAAATGCTTGTACTCTGGTTCCTTGAAAGGATCTTCAGGATCCCACCGGACCGGAAAGTAACGCTTGTCAGTCTTGTAATGCCTCCACAGCCACTTCTCCGCCTCCATATCCTCGAACGAGCACCATCCATACGCGGAGAATTTCATCATACCCCCGTAAAAGCGAACTAAAGGTGAGCAGATTCGTCCTGGATACTCTTCCTTCAGCTTTGCGAGCCACTTGCCACCTCCTTCCAGCTTGATGATCTCCGATTGACCGAAATCAACGATATGGACTTTGATGTCCGGGTTGAGACCGGAAGGTATATCCATGATGATGTTGCGAGGGTGGAAATCCCAATGTCTGATGCCCGCTTCGAAGAGCACAGCCTCGGCATCCAACACCTTCATCAGAGCTTTTGATCGTACCTTTTTGCGCAACTCGAGGGGGTTGATGTAGCGCATGCACTGTCCATGCAGCCGTTCGATAAGAATCAGGCGGACGATTCTATCCTTCGTATTTACATCGTCGATAGGTGCTGTGATTGAGGTCGACCATACTCCGTAGAATGCAGGTGTGACTTGAGCGGCAGCTGTCGAAGTCCGAAGCTTGTCGTAGGCGGCAGCTTCTCGAACATAGTCATCGTGGGCACGCTTTACCACGTCCTGCTTCCACCGGCCCTCATACTCGTTGTAGTACAGTGGATCGTAGATCTTGGCCACCATATCATCGTTCACAACTACAAGCTGTGCTCCACGGCTGCTACCAACTCGAACGAGCGACGTGATTACTAGCTCCTTCTTTGTTTGTAAGTCAAATCGCGCATCCTCAACTGAATTTGCTAGGCAGTATTCAGTTTGTGGTTGGGTGAGATCGTGTTCCCGTTTACCGCTAACCATGGTAGCGTTGTGTATATCGGCAGGTGACGGAAGTTCACGACTGAATGCTGTGAATTTGAAGCCAGACTTGTACGGTGGTGATGGCTTGCCATCTGGATCGAAATTACTGTCTTCTGATTCATTGCTTTCCGACTCAATGTCTTTCGATTCGCTGTGGTCATCAGGGACGGGCTCTGTGTTTGACTGTGCTGCGTCCTGTGAAGAGCTGGAAGGATCAGACTGGCTGCAGGGCGTGCGCTCAACTTCGAGTCGAGCTTCTGCGTCTGGTGGTGACGACATATTGGGCGGCTTTGGAGAGATGTGGAGATGTTGTTCGTGGGTAGGAGAAAGTCGGTGGGGTAGGCCACAGATATGATATCTACCTAGGTAGGTGGCTTGGCGTCACGATCACGTGCGACCTCCTTTCACTGGGGTTCTAGAGTGAATTCTCTAGAGCTGTACGTTACGTGCAAAGCACATATTTTAGAGGTACTAAAGATGGGATCATCTCCAGTATTTTGCCAGCTCCGAGCTGCCACTTGACACACCGCGGAGATAGAGAGATTGAAGGAGCTAACCAGTTCTCATTGATGGATTTTATGTGAACGAACAGATAGCTACACTCTTAGTTTGCTGCATTGACTTCCTTGTATTCAGCAGAAGTGCAGATTGGCTGGTCGTGGCTGGTATGATGCTGTAAATGTTGCTGTCCTACTACAGCAAGTCCGAGATTCGCCTGGAAGAGGTACTCCACGTTTCTATCTGTTGATGTTTATAAACCCGGTCTGCTGAAGATACTAAGGTGAAGTATTTTGCGACGTACATTCTAGTTGCCATAGAGAGGAGTGAATAGAACTCCCTAACGATGGCATGGTTATATCTGTGTCACAGCAGTGTGCACAACGTATCTGTACACCAAAACTCAACTGTGCTTGCCTCTTCAACGAAGTCCAGTCAAAGATGGCAAACAATTATTCATTATTGCCATCGAGACTCCTCTCGTCTTTCAATGAGAAACTTCCGTTGTTGTACCGTTCCAAGGCCCCAAAGTACGAGGTTCGTGATTCTACAACCCCAAGTACGATGCTCAGCCCAGCACCGATATTCTTCTACTATCGTTCAGCTCAGGGGTTTGAATCAGAAGCAGACCGCTATATCGACAAGGCCAGGATCCAGGATAGCGTGCTTGATCAACTCCATCTCCCGACGTATTTTTCTGGATGTCGACTTGAAACTGAAGGAGACGTTGTATTCAACTCTACACTTTACAGCATACTGCCCTGTTTGGAGGTGATTGAGCACTTCTATCCAAAGAAGTGGAAGGTCCGCGTTGAACGTTCGGTCGTACTCAATATGCCCTTACACGATTTCGACATTTCCAAACTGCCAGAGGGAAGGAAGCCGCCAACCGACAAGTCCACGGTGCGCTACGACCTGATCTTCGAGACTGTGCCTCCCCAAGGTCAGAACGCCGAAACCCTTGCTATAATAGAGTATAAGGGAGCCGGCTTGATCAGATACGCGGACTATGAGTCTGCAATACTCAATGCTGACGAGGCAGAAGCTGAAGTGCAGAGACAGCTGGAAGCGGCGGACCAACGGGAGGTGAAAACTCGACTCAGGGGCAATGGTGCGACTTTCTCTCAGCAGGGCAATAAGTACGCACAGAATCAAAGGTGCTCCCACGTCGCTATCTTCAATTGGGATAACCTTTTACTACACGAGCTTCCGCTTGGCCGCAGAATGGAGACACGAGGAATGAAATCAATACTGACGTGGGTGGTTGAGGATGAAAGACTCAAGCAAGGCTACATGGAAGTCGGCTACATCCGTAAGGTACTACTTGGCTGGCTTATGAAAGCCTTCGAAGCTCACCTTGGTCCGCCTGTTGGATTCGATTAGTAAAAATGGCAATGTTGTATTAGGCCGATTGATTATGATCATATTGAAGAACTTTCAACGTTACCACTATTGGGCTGATTGAAACAAAAATGACCCATTCAGCACGCTGCTTCATCGAAAGACTGGCCTCTCACTGACCGTAGCCTCTGTCTTCTGCTCTTGAGGCGCCATTTGAGGCACCATCTGCGGCATCATTTGAGGCACAGGTGGCGGTCCCCACTGCTGAGCAGGCTGCGACACATAGTATGGCTGTGGCGTCCATTGAGGCGGACCTTGTCCGTACGGGTCTTGCGCATATGCTCCAGGCGGACCTTGAGCATATTGACCAGGCGGACCACCTTGTTGTAGTTCGTACACGTTGTCGAATCCAGCATACCGACCCTTACCTCCACACAGCCACTTCAACCCACCTCGTTGACGAATCAAGACCCAAAGGCTCACTAGAAAGAGGAGCGAGAAGATGGCCATGGGGACCAGGAGGAACCTTGTAGCCTTCTGTACTAATGTCAGCATCTGTTCTGCCATAAAGACTTTCACAAAACACCTACTGCCGTCCCACAAGCACCACCCGCCCATCCCTCTTTTGGGAAGTAGCGCTCAATCTGACAAGCCCACGTCTCGCGCGTGTACTCCCGATCCGACTTATTCACGTCATCAACGCTCTTCCACCCTCCATCACTCCCCTGCACTGCCGTCGCCCACCCGAAAACGCCCAAACTAAGCGCAGCGAGCAACACATTCCCCACGCCCGCCAACCACGTCCACATCCTCTGATGCCCGTTCGTCCCCTCCACCTTCTTCAACTCCCAGATCCCAAACGCATCGAGCGCACAAACGATATACGCAACCAGACAAACGCCCAGTATAGCCAGCATGGGCGCATTGTCTATCTGCATCGCCACATTGATATCCGAGTTTGTGGTGGAGGTGGTCGAGTTGCGGCCGTTCAGCGTGATCATGAACTCGCCGCTGCGAAAGTCGCGGTACGTGTGCTGGTACAGTATGTTCTTGGAGATGCGCTCGAGGATCACGACGAGGACGGAGACGGGGGCGAGGAGGAGGACTACGGGCGCGGCGAGGAGGAAGATGCGCCAGCCGCTGAGGTTGCGCATGGTTGCTGCGTTGCGCACCGTGAGGAGGGTTTATGGGTGCGAACTGGAGGTGTGTTGTTATGCGCCGGGCGCTACTGAAGGTGAATGGCAAGGCGATGTTGTAATTAAAGTCGCACTGTGGATTCGTCGTGGGAGGCCTGAAAGCGCACGACTGGAGGATTGGCAGCGGTGACTGAGCCTTGGCGCGGGATGTTGGTATGTACCTCGTGAGTAAAGTCCTCAGAAGGTAAGAAGTTCAGATGGCCTTCGCAGGCCATGTCATGGCGTTTTGTAAGTGCTCGGCTACCATAATTTTTTGGTGTTATGATTTATGGGTTCCGAAGTTGATGTTGCAGAAGTCGGGACCTACCTAACCATGGAACGCGTGCTCGCGTGCTCACGTGCAATATGACGTAATCACAGTGCTCTACAATAGATCACTTCGGTATATTCACAACGACTCTTCAACCTGTCTTTCCGAAACGATTCCTACGCTCCATCAGTTCGTTGGAACACATCAAAATAAAGAGGACCGTGGTCCCAAGCCAGTGTAACACACGCCTCCAACTTACCACCCTCCCAAAACGATATCTCCAATCTCTTCCACTCCAGTCTTGAATCCTAAACTCTCGAGCTCACGCGCGTAAGCTAGCCTCCGTTTTGCTGCTAGCAACGCACAGCACCCAGCGTGGATGAAACGCAGCGTACAAGGCCACTTTGTACATGCGTGAGTTCGATGTACCAGCGGTACTGTGTTTGAACTTCGCGAATGTAAAGTGGCGTGTGGGAAAATACAAGTCATCAGCCGAAATAATCATCTCGAGAAGTAACGGTGAGATAGCAGCTTTCATCTGCGAACCCAAGCCCTCAAAAGATTTCTGCGAATCAATACGAAATACTTCAACACACGAGAGAATGAGCTGGAGATCTGGAGTGCACCATGATATGAAGTGGAGAAAAAACGATGCATTTCATACATAAAACGGCGCTCGAACGCAGCCAAACAAACAAACAAGCTCTCTAAGAAGCCGCACGGCAGGTAAACGGCTTATGCGCACTCCCCGTATTCGTAAGACGGATGATATCCGCAATCGTAGCGTACGATCCCGCACCCAGCGTGACGATACCGATAATAAACGCCAACAAACACCCCGCGCTCAGCCCGAGGTTCTTCTTCTCAAAGGGGCTGCCAGTTCGGAGGAGGCAGAACCACATGACGGCGGGGATCCAGAAGCTGAAGCCGGACACGAACAGCGCCGAGGCGAGGGACAGCAGGTCGGA
>CAJPVJ010002203.1:0-13725 GCA_905397405.1 Oppiella nova
GACGGGAACTGGAGATCTTGTTTCCGATTATTAATAGCTTTTTTGTGTCTATCTATCAATAGGGCTATACATATGCGCGCCGGACCGGCCCCGGGATGTGTGGACCAATCAGGTGTTTACGCTGACAACCGGCGGCGAACTGCGTCGAGAGGAGGCGTGCGCTGCGGCCGACACGGACCAGGAGTCGGTCTCTATGGAGAAGTGCTTAGACGTGAAAATGGCGAAAACGCGGCGCCGGCGGGCCGTCCGCCAGGAGAAGCGCAAACAGTTGTGGCGGCACACAAAGGGTGGACAGATAGTCAATGAGCACACCGGCCAGTGCCTGACCACCGCCGAGTGCGACAGCGGCGCCGACATCAAGATCGCCGACTGCAATGAGGACGACGCCCACCAGCTCTGGTGGTTCCAGACGTACACCGATATTAACGTCCAGTGAATGGATGGTGTGGTGTGTGTAGAGCGCCGGTAGTGTTTTGGTATCGTTTTTGTAGGTTATGTGCGAAACGAATTGAATAATTAAAACTAATTTTTAGGCGAATTTATACATATATTTATATACGATATTAGAGTTTATAATTAATATATTGATGATTTAAAAAAAGTTTTATAATTTGTATAAACATTAGAGAATATGAATGAATTTTTTATATAAATATTTATATTTTTATGTATAAAACAACTGAACAAATGAGTCAATGAAGTCATGTGTGTAACTGAAGTGCACTTTATATTTGAGACGAGAATTTAATTTATTTTATAAAATATAAATTTTTTATATAAATATTTATATTTTTATGTATAAAACAACTGAACAAATGAGTCAATGAAGTCATGTGTGTAACTGAAGTGCACTTTATATTTGAGACGAGAATTTAATTTATTTTATAAAATATTTATTTTTTATGAAAACTTATTGTCTTTTTTTATGTATATTTGTCAGAATATCCTGTATTTGTGGCACAGTTTTATGTTTTGTATGCAAATCTGATTTTCTCATAATTTTTGTACAATTTGTCTCCAATTTGAATATGAATTAAATGAAAACATATGATTCATACAATACATTAATTTAAAACTACCCTTCCCTTTAGCAAGGGATACAATATTAACCATGGTACGTTCTACGAGGTGCGAGCAGCTATTTGAGTAACAAATATAATTGTCCTGACTTATTTATTGCCGTAGACCAGTCATAAGTATAAGATGATTAGTTCACACCATTATTAGCATTAAGTTAATACCTGTATATAAAATTAGCACTACTGCATTACTCAGTGTTCAATCAAAAATTTAAAAACAAATTCAGTAACAAAGTAATTCAAATTATTCAATTGAGTTATACTTCAAGCATAAAAAAATTTCTGAATATTAAGTTATGTTAAAAGCTTTGGGATTTTAATTCTGATATTTTATAATTTATAAAAACTATATTAGACTTACCGTATTGTCTCAATATTTATATGTAATTCCCGAGATATTTATGTAAATTATAATTTAAAATCATTATTTGTTTAACAGTTTCTCAAATCCTGATATTATTTCAGTTATAACTTATAAGTCAACGATTATACAGAGACACCACTTATTACAAGAGTTTTTATAATCGTTTCTAAACTATGTCTCAAATCAACAGAAAGTCTTTCGACAGAATATGCGATGATTTGTGTCAAGTATTGCTGTCTTACGAGACATTCAGCGATCGATTCCGTCACGAATCCGTCTCCAAGCAGTTCCAGAGACTTATTTACACCACTGTTACAGACATCAGAACCGATAGACAACTAATGGAGAGAATGAGTGTTGGGAACCAATCGGACGAACACTACTTCTCTGCCAAATCGTATGGCTATTATAATGAGAAAGTGTCCACTGATTGAACGCATCGACTGTCCCGTCCTTACCACCAGTTTAGAGATCTATTGGATGCCATCAATGAGTTTAGACACTATTGTCCCCACTTTAAGCACCTGGATATTGAGTATCAAGAAGATGCCGAACAAGTCATACCATTCCTGTTTGTAAGAAATGGTCCAAAATATGGTCAACTCATCACACGATGGGATGGTTTGGGCACCGATTCGTTCAAATATGTCACTTATCACCACAATCTTAGGCATCTCTATAACGTGGACTTTCCCAATGTCTTTGACTCTGAGAACCAATTACTGGTCAGGAATTTAGAGACCTTTGAGTTTATGGTGTATTTCGAGAGATTCAAAACCGATATGTTTGACACATTCATTGCCGCAAATCAGTCACTCAAACGACTTGTTGTCGCATATATTGATGCGAAACCGGAATCTAAAGACTTTGTCATTCAATTCATGACACGATTGACACGATTTCCACAATTATTTAAATTGAGTCTCTCTTTCGGTGTCTTTGATTTAGATGAAAATCTTCTGACTTTACTGAACGACTCATTCAAACAAATCGGTGTAGTGTGTGTCGATCAAGAAGTTGTCGCTCAGACTGACGGCAGACCATCCGTCAACTACTGATAAGATAATGGATTCAATACAACATTACCAGCGATTACAACGTCTGAAACTATATGTGTCTTTTGGGCGTAATTCCGATATTCCCGTTAACTTCAGAGATTGGGATTCAATTGAATCAATGAGTCGATGGCCACGAAGTATATCTCATTTGAGACTCAAGTTATCGCAACTGAATCGACAATTCATCTCCAAAATCGATACAATACTACCGGCGCTACGGTTTGTGGAAATAACGTTCACTTTTGGCTATGGGAAAGGTATTCGTTTGGATCCATTTGCAAGACTACCACTCCTTCAGACACTTAATATCCAAAGTCGTGGCTCTTATGGGATTGAAGTCAATAAGTTAGATGTGATGGCAATACTGCAAAAGTGTCATAAACTCACTCATTTGACACTCAATCAAACAATCATTAATTGTTATTAATTTTAGAAATACTGTATTTGTTTGAAATTATATGACATTATTCTGTATTTTAATATTTCAATACAAATCTCAAATTCACTGCTATTTATGATATCTTATACCTAAAACTTTTTTTCCCATTCAATGTCTTATTCCCAAAGAAAATATTCTGTTATTTGATATAAATTTAATCCTTAAATAGATTTGCTATTAAAATAAATAAACCAAAATGTGTTTTATATTGCAATTTATTATTATTAAAACTTATATTAATTAGAAAAATCTGAACAAGTCAAACATAAAATTCTTTTAATATTTCCTTATAATTTAGACATAAAAATGTTTTCCTAAATATAGCTAAACACAGAAAGTGATGAGAATATTGAATATAAAATATAGAAACAATTCATATAATTTGAAACAAAAATTTCTAAATTACTGTATAATTAGCACATAATGTTGATGTTATGACCAATATATCGGAGTTTTGGACACTTTTGATGCAAAGCCAACACATCACATATATTGACTGCATTGCCATTTCGGATGATAAGTGTCTGAAGGAGTGGTAGTCTTGTGAATGGATCCAAACGAACGTTGCTTTCAGACAAATATGGGATTAATATCTCCAAAAACTGCAGCGACGGTAGGATTGTGCCGATGTTTGCGAAGAATTGGCTATTCATTTGCGTGTAATATATCGTCAAATGGGTTATACCTCGTGGCCATCGACTCACATCTTGGATACCATTCATAACATCGAGCTTCAGTTCCAGACGTGTTAATCCTTTGTAATGTTGTATTGAGTCCATGATCTGGTCATTGAGTGTCGGATTCTGTGACATCAGATTGAGTGACAACTTCTTGAGCGATACACACTTTTGGCCAATTTTTCTCATCAAATCGTACAGAGAATAAGTGATGGGATTGTCATCCAATTGAAAAGCACTGAAAGTGAGACTCAGTTCAAATAATTTCGTAAATCGTGTCAATTGTGTCATGAATTGAGTGACAGATTCTTGAGCGTCCAGTGCTATACATCTGACAGTAAGCCGTTTGAGTGTCTGATTGGCGGCAATGAATGTGTCAAACATATCGGTATTGAATGTCTCGAAATGCATCATAAACTCAAAGGTCTCTAAATTCGTGACCAATAATTGGTGGTCGGGTGTGAAGACATCGGTCAGGTATATGACAGAGAGATGCGACAAATTTGTGCAATAAGTGGCAAAATGTCTTAAACCAGAATTTAACGCCAAATGAGTGAACATTTGACCAAAAGTGTCAAACATGGCCCCAATATCTTCCATACCTACCTCACTATCTTCATCTACTTCAGACAATTTAAGGGACACTCCCTTAAAGAGTGGACAATAGGTCTTAAACTGGTTGATAGCTTCCAACACTTGATTCAACAAATCTTCAACACGGGAACAGTCTATTCGCTCAATGTTTGGACAATTTCTCATAATAAGTGCCATACGATTGGTTGAGAGGTACTCTTCGCCAGTTTGGTCCAATACAATCATTCTACTCATGAGTCGATTATCAATACTAATGTCTGTAACAGTAGTGTAAACGAGTTTCTGGAACTGCTTGGAGACTGATTGGTGTCGGAATCGATCGGTGAATGTCTCGTAAGACAGCAATACTTGACACAAATCATCGCATATTCTGTCACTAAAACAATCTCTATTGATTTGAGACATCGTTTTGAAACACAAAAAAACTTTTTGGTTTAACTCTTGTAACTATTGTAATTTAGAAACCGAATCGTTAAATGTATACCGATTTTGAATCATAATTTTCAATTAACTCTCGAGAAATAAATGTTTATTAAATCACCGATAAGTGGAAAATTAGAAAAAGTAAAATCAAAACTCAGAAAACCTATTATTAACATTATATCGTATTTATTGGTAATACAAACTAATGATCAATTAGAAAATGCAAGAAATCAATTGACAACAATTATTTTTATTTACGATGTTTATAATTTAGCCAATGCACTGAATGTATGTGTTTTGATGCAATGTTTTTCAAGTAATTAAATGACAATTAAATCGATTGATTTGTATTAATAAATGTATTTGTGAAGCAAACAATAAATATAGTATTCATTTGAGTGCATATATAATAAGTGTACACAATTGTAGTCAATATAAACGTGTCATAACAACAGTTAACAGACACTAAAACTTTTAATTAAATTTAAATCAATGTATCAAAAATAATATAATCTTAAAACACGAATCAATATGTAATGCATGTAATCGTCAATGAAAAAAATAATATTCTGTAGTTTTATATCATGTCTTAATCTAATTTTATTACAATTTTTGTTACATAAACAATTTGTCTACCTATTTAAGTTTTGTGAGCCACTGGTGATTTGATCATTTAGTAATCTAACTGGAATCCAATTACTCATTAGACTTGGGCTTAGGCTCGTGGGGGTCGGCATCTAATGCCGTCTTTTCAGACGTCTCCCTATTCTGGCCGTCAGTATCCGTTAGAGTACTCTTAGGTTTGGTTTTTCGCGAAACTTTTTTATCTCGTTTGCGATTTTTAATCACATAATACGCGACGATAGCAATGAATAGGATTAAGCCAACGGCCCATACGGTGATGATTGTCACCAAATACTTCTCCACAAAACTCTTTTCCGGTTTATTATCATTCAAAGGCTTAGGTGTCGGGGCAATGGGTTTACGCAATGCGTTATCAGGAATTTTGTTATCAGGATCTTTTGGTGTCTGTGTTGAGTCCGTAGTGGGACCGGGAGTTGGTTTCGGTTTATGGCACATAGCGATGGTATAGTCTTGGATCTTAAAGTCGGTCCACATATCCATAGAGACATCACACGAGAATCGGTTTGCGATTAATCTTATGGTTGTCTTTGAAGTCATATAAGCAGTCGTTATGTTAAAGCCATTCAACGCGTGGATTGAACTCAAACTGTGAGCGGAATTGTCTTTTGGGTCTAACTTTGAAGTCGAAAGGAGTCCTATTTGTGTGCCGTTTAGTAACACATTTCGCTGATCTGTCCACGAATTTCCGATAGAGTTATACACACCTGTCGTTAAATAATTAGACTTTGAGACAACCAGGGTATTCATAGTGTCAGACTGTAACACATTGATAGTCTGAGCATTGATGTAGTTCTTGACACTCCGCAGTTAGCCAGGCAATCTATAGTGAAATAGCAACGGTAGCTAATAGGTTATGTACCTAAGGATACCTATATTTCATAAATAATTAACTCTTAAATATACTTAATTACTTATGAAATTATAACTTAACATAGAGTTCTTTGCCTAATATGGCTGTGATATGAATGGGAGGAACCACTGCCTGTGATTCAACCACAAAGAACTCGTCAATTTTGGCCACTTTTTCAATAGTATCTAATCCAAGATTTGTGACACTAATGGTATCGGTTGTGAAGTAAAAGTTCTGTTGCTTAGAGTCCATCACAACCACGGAATCCACCCTAAGATCAGCGATACTATCGTCACATAAAGGACTCGATTTGTAGTCAGATTTCTGACAAGAAATGAGATAAAAATTATGAATCAAACAAATTATCAAATTTTAAATGATTCTCACATTTGATGCCAAACTTAACGAAACAGTACTGAAGACTACAACTAATATAGAAAGCAATGAATTCATGTCTATTTGTTAATATTTCGGCAAATGTTGAGTCAAATAATGGTTTTGTATAGGAATGAGGAACTGGTGGTCAGAGTTAGTATGAGTTTGTAATACAAAATTGTATTATTTTGATGGTCTCGTGACTCTCATAGCGTTTACTTTTCGTTTAGCGTAACTCTAATCTCGTTTCTCGCGCTAAACGCGTATTTAAATTCTTAACGTTTTGACTAATCGGTCAGTCGTTCACTATCTCTCGTACCTTACAGTCGATTGTAACGATTCATTCGTTTTCGAAATTTATAATAAAAAGTATTTCGTTTTACTTTCGTTTAAACCGTTCTTTGATTGAAGGATCAGTTGTGTGTCCATCACTACTGTCTCTCAATTTCAATATTATAGTTAGTTCTCATCGGAATCAACGATACCTTCCAACTGTGGGAGCAATGGGTCGGGTATTTGATCCACAAAAACAGGTCTCAGTGGACACTCTGGAAGACAACTGCTTTCTGTTTGCAATGCAAACCAACCTTTTCATCCATTCCAAGATATTTTCAACACTTGTATCGTGCGGTTAGTTGTGTCCAAAAGCATGAGATGACTGTCAACTGTATTCGTATCTCTCATGCGGACAACTATTGGACTGAATATAATACTCTTTGGGTTATAATATACGGAACCAATAAAATTCTTGCGGAGATTAAAGACACGACACTTGGTTTCTATTGAAGTGTTTTGTGAATCCTATCATACATTCATTATAATGAATGAAATGCCAGAATATATACAATCTATGAATTGATACACAATATGCTTACCGTATAAAAGACTTCACACTTATAGCCATCAGTTACGCCATATACAAACTGTCCTAAGTAACAAAATAATAATTGTGGTCTCTTGACTAAGTGTCCTAAGAAGACGTAACCAAACCGTTAGCTGAGTAGGTACCTATGCTATACACATAACAAACGTAGAGAATAGTGATTGAACACCCATTGCATTCCCATTGAATACATCATATGATTTGCATAGAAATCTGTGAACCAGAAGAAATGCCATTCATTCGAATGCCATTGTCGGTGGATCTGAACACCAGTATAATGACCATTGGTTTGCATGTATTGGCACTTGGATTTGCATTCAATGGTAGAAATGCACAAAATAATGCAACAAATTGTCAACATATCTGTGAAACTCTACTTAAAATTAATGTTCAAAATGTTTGACTAATTGAGGAAATCTTATACTGAACTCAATTAATGGTTAACTTTTAGATCAAATTCTTGAGTAAAATCTTTGACTGAATTCTCTCGAAAATCCGTTTAATAAATAAATAGAATTGTATTGTAAAGCAATAAAACATTCATTTCGTGATCGTATCTCTCGATCACAATAATAGATATTTATTAATCATTTTATTCACTAATTTTTAGAGTCCTACAGCTTAGTCAGTGTACCAGTGTATCAGTCAGTGTAACAAATACATGTATAAACAGAATATTCTTGCCACAAATAAGTGGACAGTTATGTTAAAATTATAAAACAATAATTTTACTTATAAGTTATAACTTATAAGTACGTTACTGATAGCATAAGTTACTGATAGTTAACAATTAAGTTGTTTCAAAATTGTGATCATATATATAGTAATCGTTAAATTTATATAACTTCTCGAGATATTTATTGGTACAATACTTATCGGTATTTAAAATTAGTATTCGTTTAACGGTTTATCAATCAATAAAAACCTCTCAATAGTTATAACAAGTGTTAAGTCAAAAGAGTATTCATTTCTTGTTACCAATGATGTCTCAAATCAGTAGAAATCCTTTCGACAGAATATGCGATGATTTGTGTCAAGTATTGCTGTCTTACGAGACATTCAGCGATCGTTTCCGACACCAATCGGTGTCCAAACAGTTCCAGAGATTAGTTTACATCACTTTTACAGACATTCATATAAATAAAGCACTCGTCAAGAGAATGACAGTTCGGAACCAATTGAATCAAAAAGTCTTTGACACCAATCGTATGGGAATTATACTGAGAAAGTGTTCAAACATTGAGCGCATGGACTGCACCCGTGTTTACCACGGAGAACTGTTTGGACACCGATTGGTGTCGGAAACTATCGCTGAATGTCTCGTAAGACAGCAATACTTGACACAAATCATCGCATATTCTGTCGAAAGAATTTCTACTGATTTGAGACATCTTTGGTAACAAGAAATCAATACTCTTTTGACTTAACACTTGTTATAACTGTTGAGGTTTTTATTGATTGATAAACCGTTAAACGAATACTAATTTTAAATACCGATAAGTATTGAACCAATAAATATCTCGAGAAGTTATATAAATTTAACGATTACTATATACAGTATATGATCACAATTTTGAAACAACTTAATTGTTAACTATCAGTAACTTATGCTATCAGTAACGTACTTATAAGTTATAACTTACAAGTAAAATTATTGTTTTATAATTTTAACATAACTATCCACTTATTTGTGGCAAGAATATTCTGTTTATACATGTATTTGTTACACTGACTGATACACTGGTACACTAAACTGGTACACTGACTAAGCTGTAGGAGTCCTATATTAGTTCACTATTTTCTACGGACTCTAGAAATTAGTGAATAAAATGATTAATAAATATCTATTATTGTGATCGAGAGATACGATCACGAAATGAATGTTTTATTGCTTTCAATACAATTGAATTTATTTATTAAACGGATTTTCGAGAGAATTCAGTCAAAGATTTTACTCAAGAATTTGATCTAAAAGTTAACCATTAATTCAGTTCAGTATAACATTTCCTCAATTAGTCAAACATTTTGAACATTAATTTTAAGTTGAGTTTCACAGATATGTTCACAATTTGTTGTATTATTTTGTGCATTTCTACCATTGAATGCAAATCCAAGAGTGAATACATGCAAACCAATGGTCACTATAATGGGGTTCAGATCCACCGACAATGGCATTGGAATGGAAACACAATTTTTCGTTGATTTCTATGCAAATCATATGATGTATTCAATGGGAATGCAATGGGTGTTCAAAGTGACAAAAGATGAAAACGATAGACATATCGTATCCATGGATGAGTCGATTGCCAAACCAATGCAGAAGAATGCAGTGATTCTATTGTCAGGTCTTGTCGAACATGAGGACTCGTTATTCGTTGTCGGGTTAGATAACTATAAGTGTGAAGTCTATTATACGGTAAGCATATTGGGTATCATTACATGGATTCGTGTATTCATTCATTCATCGTCAATTTTTATACAAATTTTTGCGTACCTACTTATTGAATGGTCCCTAAGCAGTAAAAATAAACATATTTTAATTCACATTGAATTTCACACCAAAAAAAACTATATTCTCGAGAATTATTAACTTTTATATTCTTATAATGAATTTATTTCTAACTATAATAATATTCAAATAATGCGTTTGTATTACAAACTCATACTAACTCTGACCACCAGTTCCTCATTCCTATGCAAACCATTATTTGACTCAACATTAACCGAAATATTATCAAATAGACATGAATTCATTGCTTTCTATATTAGTAGTAGTCTTCAGTACTGTTTCATTAAGTTTGGCATCAAATGTGAGAATCATTTAAAATTTGATAATTAGTTTGATTCATAATTTTTATCTCATTTCTTGTCAGAAATCTGACTACAAATCGAGTCCTTTATGTGACGACAGTATCGCTGATCTGAGAGTGGATTCCGTGGTTGTGATGGACTCTAAGCAACAGATCTTTTACTTCATAACCGATACCATTAGTGTCACAAATCTCGGATCAGATACT
This sequence comes from Oppiella nova, assembly GCA_905397405.1. Lineage (NCBI taxonomy): Eukaryota > Metazoa > Arthropoda > Arachnida > Sarcoptiformes > Oppiidae > Oppiella > Oppiella nova. The sequence continues at coordinate 10,405 of CAJPVJ010002203.1, forward strand.
ATTGAAAAAGTGGCCAAAATTGACGAGTTCTTTGTGACACAATCACAGGAAGTGGTTCCTCCCATTCATATCACAGCCATATTAGGCAAAGAACTCTATGTCTTCAATATTAAAGTATTCATTAATTCATATAAATTCTCAATTAATAAATACTTTATATCCATAGGAATCCATGTATTGGATAATCGATGGCAACGATAAAGTGATATCTAACGGACCGATTGACGCCAGTGTCAAGAACTACATCAATGCTCAGACTATCAATGTGTTACAGTCTGACACTATGAATACCCTGGTTGTCTCAAAGTCTAATTATTTAACGACAGGTGTGTATAACTCTATCGGAAATTCGTGGACAGATCAGCGAAATGTGTTACTAAACGGCACACAAATAGGACTCCTTTCGACTTCAAAGTTAGACCCAAAAGACAATTCCGCTCACAGTTTGAGTTCAATCCACGCGTTGAATGGCTTTAACATAACGACTGCTTATATGACTTCAAAGACAACCATAAGATTAATCGCAAACCGATTCTCGTGTGATGTCTCTATGGATATGTGGACCGACTTTAAGATCCAAGACTATACCATCGCTATGTGCCATAAACCGAAACCAACTCCCGGTCCCACTACGGACTCAACACAGACACCAAAAGATCCTGATAACAAAATTCCTGATAACGCATTGCGTAAACCCATTGCCCCGACACCTAAGCCTTTGAATGATAATAAACCGGAAAAGAGTTTTGTGGAGAAGTATTTGGTGACAATCATCACCGTATGGGCCGTTGGCTTAATCCTATTCATTGCTATNTAAGCACCTGGATATTGAGTATCAAGAAGATGCCGAACAAGTCATACCATTCCTGTTTGTAAGAAATGGTCCAAAATATGGTCAACTCATCACACGATGGGATGGTTTGGGCACCGATTCGTTCAAATATGTCACTTATCACCACAATCTTAGGCATCTCTATAACGTGGACTTTCCCAATGTCTTTGACTCTGAGAACCAATTACTGGTCAGGAATTTAGAGACCTTTGAGTTTATGGTGTATTTCGAGAGATTCAAAACCGATATGTTTGACACATTCATTGCCGCAAATCAGTCACTCAAACGACTTGTTGTCGCATATATTGATGCGAAACCGGAATCTAAAGACTTTGTCATTCAATTCATGACACGATTGACACGATTTCCACAATTATTTAAATTGAGTCTCTCTTTCGGTGTCTTTGATTTAGATGAAAATCTTCTGACTTTACTGAACGACTCATTCAAACAAATCGGTGTAGTGTGTGTCGATCAAGAAGTTGTCACTCAGACTGACGGCAGACCATCCGTCAACTACTGATAAGATAATGGATTCAATACAACACTGCCAGCGATTACAACGTCTGAAACTATATGTGTCTTTTGGGCGTAATTCCGATATTCCCGTTAACTTCAGAGATTGGGATTCAATTGAATCAATGAGTCGATGGCCACGAAGTATATCTCATTTGAGACTCAAGTTATCGCAACTGAATCGACAATTCATCTCCAAAATCGATACAATACTACCGGCGCTACGGTTTGTGGAAATAACGTTCACTTTTGGCTATGAAAAAGGTATTCGTTTGGATCCATTTGCAAGACTACCACTCCTTCAGACACTTAATATCCAAAGTCGTGGCTCTTATGGGATTGAAGTCAATAAGTTAGATGTGATGGCAATACTGCAAAAGTGTCATAAACTCACTCATTTGACACTCAATCAAACAATCATTAATTGTTATTAATTTTAGAAATACTGTATTTGTTTGAAATTATATGACATTATTCTGTATTTTAATATTTCAATACAAATCTCAAATTCACTGCTATGTATGATATCTTATACCTAAAACTTGTTTCCCATTCAATGTCTTATTCCCAAAGAAAATATTCTGTTATTTGATATAAATTTAATCCTTAAATAGATTTGCTATTAAAATAATTAAACCAAAATGTGTTTTAGATTGAAATTTATTATTATTAAAACTTATATTAATTAGAAAAATCTGAACAAGTCAAACATAAAATTCTTTTAATATTTCCTTATAATTTAGACATAAAAATGTTTTCCTAAATATAGCTAAACACAGAAAGTGATGAGAATATTGAATATAAAATACAGAATAAATTCATATAATTTGAAACAAAAATTTCTAAATGAATGTATAATTAGCACATAATGTTGATGTTATGACCAATATATCGGAGTTTTGGACACTTTTGATGCAAAGCCAACACATCACATATATTGACTGCATTACCATTTCGGATGATAAGGAGTGGTAGTCTTGTGAATGGATCCAAACGAACGTTGCTTTCAGACAAATATAGGACGAAGAGCTCCAAAAACTGCAGCGACGGTAGGATTGTGTCGATGTTGGCGAAGAATTGGCTATTCATTTGTCTGTAATATATCGTCAAATGGGTTATACCTCGTGGCCATCGACTCACATCTTGGATAACATTCATAACATCGAGCTTCAGTTCCAGACGTTTTAATCCATTGTAATGTTGTATTGAATCCATGATCTGGTCATTGAGTGTCGGATTCTGTGACATCAGATTGAGTGACAACTTCTTGAGCGATACACACTTTTGGCCAATTTTTCTCATCAAATCGTACAGAGAATAAGTGATGGAATTGTCATCCAAATGATTGTCAGTGAAAGTGAGACTGAGTTCAACTAATTTCGTAAATCGTGTCAATTGTGTCATGAATTGAGTGACAGATTCTTGAGCGGCCAGTGCTATACATCTGACAGAAAGCCGTTTGAGTGTCTGATTGGCGGCAATGAATGTGTCAAACATATCGGTATTGAATGTCTCGAAATGCATCATAAACTCAATGGTCTCTAAATTCGTGACCAATAATTGGTGGTCGGGTGTGAAGACATCGGTCAGGTATATGATAGAGAGATGCGACAAATTTGTGCAATTAGTGACAAAATGTCTTAAACCCGAATTTAACGCCAAATGAGTGAACATTTGACCAAAAGTGTCAAACATGGCCCCAATATCTTCCATATCTACCTCACTATCTTCATTTACTTCAGACAATTTAAGGGACACTCCCTTAAAGAGTGGACAATAGGTCTTAAACTGGTTGATAGCTTCCAACACTTGATTCAACAAATCTTCAACACGGGAACAGTCTATGCGCTCAATGTTTGGACAATTTCTCATAATAAGTGCCATACGATTGGTTGAGAGGTACTCTTCGCCAGTTTGGTCCAATACAATCATTCTACTCATGAGTCGATTATCAATACTAATGTCTGTAACAG
>CAJPVJ010002204.1:0-13720 GCA_905397405.1 Oppiella nova
TCACGCCAAGCGAGTGACTATTATGCCCAAAGACATCCAACTGGCCCGTCGTATCCGTGGCGAGAGAGCTTAAGACACCACTCATACAAACAAACGGCCCTTTTTAGGGCCAATACATACCTGTCCACTAAGAACATGATTATCATTATTGCCGCACTTTTTATATTGATTCATACCTTTCAGTTTTTAATTTATTACTTTTATAAGCATTTTCTAATAAACTGATTCAATAAACTTATTTTGTGATATTTGTTTGCTTTTCAATTCATTTCAAAGTTGTGTCCATTTAGTCATTCAATTGATTATTGATTTACGGCTATAGTTGACATGAGTTTCTGATTGTAGTTTACTATTGAAGTGTATTTAGAGGACATCCGTTAAACCATTCAAACCATAACTCGCAGTAAATCCGTTAACAAAGCATATGAGGAACAGGTGCTGAAGATATGCCTTCAATACAATCACTTGACTATACTTCACCTCTACATATATCCTAAACTTAATTGCATACAAAATTAGCTGTAGTCTGAAGGTGAACTAAATTGTGAGTCTTATGCACACAATACATGACAAAATGGTCTCTAAATTGGTTTTAATTGTCAATATATTTAATCATAATTTGTGCCATAAGTCTATCACTAAATGTAGTAATGGTATCATTAATATGCTCTCCTTATAAGTGAATAAAGTTTGTCATAATATGTTTAAAAGTGTTTATTTGTGTCTTAATTGTATTGCAATTAATTGTAATTTAGATTCACTTTGAATGGTATGACTAGAAGTGATGGTAAAGTCCATAGGATAGGGTGGGATCCAAATCACGAACACATTTTTGTCGCATATTTGTGGCACTCATTGCCTCCAAAACACTCAAATGTGATTCGCTGTGAGCTGTGCGCCAATGAAAGCGCATGAGTCCACGTCGAGTACGTGTGGGTCTGGTATATAAGGCTCGTGAAATCGCAGCACTCTATCAATCGTTTTGTGTTTTGTCGTCAATTTGATCGCACATTCAAACCATACGAAGACATGTCTGGACGAGGAAAAGGAGGCAAAGGTCTGGGAAAAGGAGGCGCCAAACGTCACCGAAAGGTGCTGCGCGATAACATCCAGGGTATCACCAAACCCGCCATCAGACGTCTGGCCCGCAGAGGAGGTGTGAAACGTATCTCCGGTCTGATCTACGAAGAGACCAGAGGTGTGCTGAAGGTATTCCTCGAGAACGTGATCCGAGACGCCGTCACTTACACCGAGCACGCAAAGAGGAAGACTGTCACCGCCATGGATGTGGTCTACGCTCTCAAACGCCAGGGACGCACTCTCTACGGCTTCGGCGGTTAAACACCTCTCCATCGCACCCAACAAACGGCCCTTTTTAGGGCCAACCACTTCACTGACACTCAAAGGAGTTTTGTTTTATTAATTGTCTTATTATGATGTCTTCACATCTCTTATGTCTTATTCTTTCAATGCTTTAATCACTCTTTTAAACGCCAATTGATTTGAAATAAAATGATTTTTTATTCAATAATATTTTGTCTATAAATTGCTTTTCATTTAAAATATGCTTTTTATATATAATAATAAAAATATAATTAAATTAAAATGATTTATGAATCGCTTAACAATTGCTATAACTTATAGATCACATCCTTGTCGTCGGTGTCGTCGTCCGACTCGAAGCCTAAGTTGACGGCAACCGTTGGACTCAACTGTTTGTCTCTCTGACTGTCAGTGTCTGGTGTGGAAGCGGTGGTGCAGTGGAACCGACCTCTGGTGACGCCCTCCGGCTGTGCGTCCCTTTTGGCCTCTTTGTTGGTCTGAGAGGATCCCTGACTCGACGCAGAGTTACTTCTGTCGCCATTCTCTCGACTCTCATCGATGGTGAAGATCTCATAGACGGTGGGCGTGCGAGTGGTGCTCATGAGGGAGGGCTCGCACTGGTCCGGTCTGGTCTGGTCCGACAGTTTGCCCAAATAGGTGTTAGTGGGCGACGCATACTGTGGCAGATAGTCCTTGTTGTCAATCCATGGCGGGAACTCCTCCTGACGTATCACTTGTGCTGAGGACAGGTCCGGATTGGAGGGCTCTCTCCTCCAGGGAAGTGTCGACTCTGTGGCCGTCGTCGCAGTGGTTGTCGTGGTCTTCGACGCATCACTACTTTGTTTGGCCGACGAGTCCAACGATGCCTTTCTGGCGATGAATTCAATGCCTCCGTCTTCGGAGTCAGTGTGAGGACAGTCAGCGGATCTGAACACCGAATCGGGTTTCACTGCAAAATACATACACTTTTAGTTCATCTCAAGTGATCTTCAAATCATTCATCAATTCATACAATAATTGTCTGATTTATTGAACTGAAAGTCATTATTGACTGAAAGGAAACCGTTTGGCGGAGACGTCGGAGTCATTGAATTGCTGTCACTTTTGTTCAATTTCTTCAGTTTTCGTTTGTGGTGTTTGTGCTGCTGTTGACTAACCAGATGTCGGATCTGCATCCGGATCTGATGCTGGAATGGCGGGTGAGGGGCCGGCGCTTCCAACACATCACTACGACTATACCGCCGCACCTATTGATGGATTCAATACAAATGAGTGCTAATGTCTTAACAGCGGATCCAATGCTACCTTTTTGATGGGCTTAAACATGGCGTCATTGAGGATGTGGTGTATCTCTGCGTCGGCCAAGTCTTTATTACTGGGATTATAGGCGAGGTTTCCGATGTCGAAGTTGAAGCCATTGTTGTGATCCACGGGTATGACAGTTGAGGGCGAAGTGTCAGCCGACACGTCTGTATCGGCGGCCAAATTGGCTAAATTGGTCTGAGTGTAGGTCCGGAACAGAGCCGACAAACCTTTATTGGGACTCAAGAAGTTGTTATTACTGTTGCTGTTGGGGTTCAGATACAGGTTCTGTTTGTTCACTATATTGAGCGCCTCCTGAAGATTGAGTTTAGAACAGGTCTCGAAGATCTTTCGCGAAGAGTTTCCCATTTCATTGCTGTCTCTCAGGAGCCAAACGCGCAGATAATTGTTATTAAAGTGACGAAACCTGAGCACAAGAATCAGTCAATTGTGGTCACAAACTGTGTGCAACTCACTTGTCCCTGAGCTTATAGTTGCCAATCATCATCCCTGATATGTCTTCGAGTCCAGCCATCACGTGATCCATTAACTGATTGCAAACATACAACCATTCAATCAATTCATTATTTATATTTATTTAATTTGATTGCAAATCTCTTATTTTTATATAAAACGTGTTTATTATAGCAAATGACAGAATTTGTGAAAATAACACTTTATTATGGATTCTATAGATTCTGTTATAATAGAGAATATAACAAAAGCTAATGACAGGAATAAAAGTTAACAAAACTTAAGGCTTCAGTCAAATATCCTGTACTGCATAGTACTATACAGTATATGCAATATTACGGTATATGAGATCAACTTTTATGGTTTCAAAGAATCGATATATTGACTCTATTTATGATTTATTATGTCTGATCTTAAAATAACCTGTAACCTAATTACAAGCACTGAATCCTTATAAATGAATAAATTATTCATCATTTATGACATACCCGGGTGTGAATCCTCTCATTCATGGTGAGTTCCCCTTTGTTAGCGCGCGGGACGTTCAACAGTTTGACGAGACTTCCGACAGTCATTCCTGTCATTCAAATGCCAGGAATATACAGAATATACAGAATATGTGCGGAATATACAGTCATTTAAGACCTATTAATGCAAACCTTGCAGAAAGACTGTAAAGTAGACCACGGCTATAATGGTGGTGACCATCATCTCTCGCGCGTGAATTATCTGTCCGTTGATGACCAGTATGAGGGCAAAGGCCACGGCACCTCTCAGGCCTCCATAAGCCATAATAAACTGTTCCACTCTATTGAGTCTATGAAGACGAAACCTATTGGCCAGTGATGTCAACATAATCACCCCTATGGACCCAATGGTCAATATTTAGTGAACAAATGAAACAATTGAGTAATTATTGGTCAGTTTCAATGCAAACCTATGGCTCTATAGACGAGACAGAAGACAATAGTGAGGACAACGAACGGTGTGTTCCACTTGTGGTTGTCATTCACAGTACAGACGCCCAGAAACACGAAGATTATAGCCTCCGAAGAATTGGCTAACATTTTCATTGCATATTTCAGAGTTGTGTGAGATTTCTGTGTTATATTCTCCTCCACATAGTTCTTCATAGTTATGCCACAAAAGGTTAGGCTATTATGCATTCAAATGTTAATTGAAATAAATGAGTCTATATTTTGTATACATTTCATTCAATTCTTTGAAATTTAAATTTCCTTTTTTGTTGTTGTCTTTGAATTCATGTTATTCCTAACTCTACTGTTATTTGAAATTTAATATTTTTTAGTGTCTTTAATATCATGAATAGAATGACATTTTATGGGCTTTTTTTCTATGCAAGTATAAATATGATAAAGCAGTCTATGATAAAATGTTCACTGAATATAGCACTAAATTATTGATTTACTAGTATTAAAGAATTTGTAGACTCTTTTCCATCGATTTAATTTGTTATACATTTATCGCATTCATAACTCAAACACAAGAGTATTTGGAGTATATTAACACAAGTCAATTAATCCGAGTATAAAATAAATGTTTACTTTCACTTCCATTTGCCGCTTAACTTGTGATTCGCTAAACATTTTTGTAAACTTTTTTCTCTCTAATTCTCTCTAAATGTCAACAAAATACAGAATAATTAGATTTTCAGTTGAATTAAAGACAGTCTAAATCTTCTCATCTAATTTGTGTTACAGTACATGCCATACAATGCAGTACATTAACTGTACTGTAGTCTAGTTTTATACCCAAACACTATCATATACCCTGTAATTGCTTCCAATATTGTAATATTATGTTACAATCTAAGACTTATTAGATTATTAATCTTCTCGTTTGAAACTATTTTTAAATAATAATCAAATACTTTAATTGTAAATTAATGTCAAACAGAAACTAATAACACACTAATATTTATGCATTATTAATATTTAATAACTTATAAGAAATAAATTAGGATTAATAATAAATACTGTATATCCGAAATACATATAAAAAGGGAAATAAAATATAAATGAGAATAACACTTTTAGACATAAATCATAATAAACTTGAAATTACAGTATATGTAACCTCAACACATATATGTGGCTTAAATTTGCATAAAATAACTTTCAATAGGAAATAAGTTAACTCATAAAAACAAGAATAATAATAATACTTAATGTGATCGTAAAGTAAAATGTTTGTTTGCATTTTGATGATTTTTTGTTTCTTAATAATTTAGTCTTTTAATAAATATTCTATAAGTTTGTCGAAACGGTTATTCAACATTCAGTAAATGTTTACAAATAAAGGTAAACATTTCATTGATTTTTTGCAAATAATACCTCTATTTTAACAAAACCTTAATAGCATAGAGCACAAGAATTATTGTGCAATAATTATATAAAACTACTATTGTATTGATTTTCTCGAAACTAGTGTATACTTGAGACGAATAATGTAGAAATATATGCCGGTATATAATTTGTTGGGCACATCCAAGTTTGCAATAATATTAGTAATACAAAAACAACAACACTTTTACTAAATTATTCATTTATCATTAGTTTCAGTATTGCCTAAATTATTAAATTGTAATATACCTAAGAATTCCTGATAAATGAAACATCTCAGCCGATAGATATGATAAGTAAGCCATGACAAACACGAATATGGGCTCAATTATCTTGACGTGATGGGTGAACCGGGACACAAAGGCCGCCAAAAAGCCCCAAATGACACCCATCGCTGTGCCGCCCAATGATATGACGAAAAATGATGCAAAACCAGCGAAATAGTCAATCGGCAAAATACTTTCGATGCCGTCTTCGTATGCCATTTCCGCGTATCCCTCAAACATGTGATACAAAACCTGTATATAAATTATGCGTTAATTCATATCATTGATCTCAATATTACTTGAATGAGACATCACTTACAACAGTGACCGCATCGTTGAGCAAAGACTCTCCAAATACTGTATATATATATATCGGAAATTTTATATATTATTTTGTTATTTGTTTTTACAATGAATAAGTACCAAGAATATATAAGACTTCATTGACGTGGATCTCCTCGAAAATAGCCAGTACTGCCACCGGATCCACAGCAGACACCGTTGAACTAAAATATTAATATATTATCTAATTATCTGATAAGTCAAACATACATGTGATTCTCAGTTAACTTAAATTACAATTATTGAATGCTATCATTATCTGTAATCTAATTCTATAATAATAAGCTATATTTTACACCAGATTTAATAATTACAATAATTAATACAATCCTTGGGCTCTAATATGATGAGCAAATGAATGGTAGCTCAGCTGCACCTAAAGCTATGTTCAATGGAATTGGAGTTTCATTTCTGTATTCTTATTGTTTTTGCCAAACACTTCATAATAAAATTAGAGCTCAGAATAACCCACATTTATATTTTACTCTCAATTTAATAATATACGGTACACTGTATTATTCCTATTAATTTGATGATTAAAACATTATAAATAAAATTGTACAATTATTGTTTTGTTTATTAATGTTAAAAATTTAAAATATTTTCAAATTGCGAAATGACTAGAAATATAAATAGTAGTAATTTTACAAAAAAATATAATATAAATATAAAATAATAAAATAAATGTGTTATTAAAGAATGAGTTTTCTGTTTATTGTAGCAAAATATGTTCAATTCAATAGACAATTGAGAGAATCATTTGTTTTAAATGTTATAAAATTAGTTTTGTTAGAATTCCTTCATTTATATTTGTTGTCAAACAAAATAATGTAATTTACACTCAAATATATTTTTCTTACACGTTAAATCAAAACCAAAAATAAATCAACAATTTATATTTTATAAGTTAATATACAGAATATTGTATAAACTTCCAGAATAATTAAACTATTCTGTATAAACAAACTTTATAACACTAATTTATTCAAAATACACCTATGCTAAAATACACTAACCTATTCAATAAAATATAATGGTTGATTTAGAATCTAAGTCGATAATTTTAATTTTAAATAACTCAATTAAATGTTGTAAAAACACATACAGTGTTTACAAAGTATTCTATACATACAATCAATATTGTTTATTCTCATACAATATTAATGATCTAAATTTGATAAAACTTTGAACATTTAATCTTTAGCTTCTAAATTTTTAATAGTTATAATTAGGGTTGAAAACAGTATAAATTATATAAATTATATTTTGAAAAATAACATTATCTACAGTAGCTACATATTTAAAATATTTATATAAATAACATGAATAGTTCACAAATTAGTTGAAGTTAGCATTATAATGTTTAAATAATTAAATTTTACAGTTATAATTAATTAAATCTACTTAAAATTAAATAAATTATATGCATTTACTATATTCTAAATTCTGTATATTTTCTATTATAAAATATATATAATTTATTTTGGGAAAAATATAAGTTATTGTAATTTAACAACCCTAGTTATAATAAATATTATAATGTTAAAAATTAAACCTAGGTTAAAACTCAATCCATATTATATAAATAATATTACGCGTATAATGTATTGATAAATATATTTGAACATTTAGATATTACAGAATAACTTAATAGGCTTTTAAGATTATACTGTATATAAACTATTAATGAATAATTAATGAATTTGTGAAAACAAACAATAGATTACCTGAACAGAAGAGTGTCGAGAAGAGGTAACGGTTCCCCGAAAATCCCTAATTTGGCACAATAATACAGCGAGAGTCCTGGTCATAGTAAATAATTGCTATAATAGACGTTAAATGAACATCACTTTTATGTATACCGATCGCTAAGGCATTCCAGACGGTGCCGATGACGGCGTATAATAAAATGGAAATTAAATTATCAAAAAACAATCGGTTGGGCATATGATAGCCGGCGTCCATCACTATTGGGGGCAACATATACAGGAAGAATAGGGTTGGAGTCAAAGGTTGCAGTTTGTCGTCTGGAATGCCGGCAAAAAACATTATTAAACCGATTATTACTCCTAAAATCATTAAAACCACGGATTCCGGACATATCGACGATAGTTTTGGCGTCACATGAAATCCTACGAATGGTATCCTGAGTTAGTTTTATTATATATTTTTTGTGTAAATTTTTAGTTTATATTTAGTTTAGAATTAGGTTTCATTTTTGTCACTAACTAATTAACTTAATGTCTCGCAAGTAATTTAATTATATTATATTAATCTATAAGTTTTTGTATAATGATTGCAACATATTTCCAAATGTTTACAAATACAGTACTATAATATTATATTAAATTTAATTTTAACTTGAATTTAAAATTAAATGTCAATTTTGCTTATTGTATGGAATTCACTGGAAATTCCTAATAATATAAGCTGTGAATTGATAAATGGATTGAAACTAATAAATTTGGGGACAATTTTTAGACAGCAATCCGTTTACTCAAAAATCTATACAAATATAAGAGATGACAGTGTTTTGTGTAATTGTTTGCGACTGACAAATATTTTTGTTAAATATAATTCACAGAATTCGTATAATTCAACAGTTTTTTTATTGAATTTCTAACAAAATAAAGAAATAAATAAATGTTTAAATTGTCTCATTTGAATGTATAGTTGAGTGAAACAGTATTTTGCATCAATTGCTGGAATAACGTCAAACAACAAATGAACACAAGATTCAACTCAAGTGGTTACAGATCTTATCAAAATCAAAGGCAAATCACACAGATTTGTATTCTTTAGAGATTTTATCAAAATTATTTTTTGGGTGGAGTTTCAGTTAGAGATAGAGATATAGAAATGTCATTTTCGGACATTTCTGTCATATAGTTACAGATAATACAAACATATAAACCTATGAATATTAAAGAGAAATAACAAAAATATATACAGTACTGTATATTATCTGACATTTAATATGTACTTTAAAAAAGTAATGGAATAGAGAAGTGAAGTAAACGACAGAATAGTTAGGAAATGCATTACAGTATGCGGTACTGTATAAGACTTATACTATAAGTTATTTGCTAAACATTTAATGATCACTTGTTTCTATTTACACAAATTAAACAAAATAAAATATAATATAATATAATTGCTAATTATATTATAAATCAATATATAAAACTGCAGTTGCGTCCAGATTCACTAATATAACCATGGTGGAGGCTTTGAGTATATATTTTGAACCATTATTTTAAAAAGTGAGCATAACTTATGTTTTCAAATACTGTGTTATAAATTATAATTATAATACAAATCTACCGGTTCAAAGAGGCCCTCGCTTTTCATGGTGGCCCCCAAATGGAGGGAATTGTAGCCTAACCCCCTGGTCAGCCAACTCAGGTACAAGCACTTACATTTTGTGAATCGATTAACTAATTTATGCAACTTTTTTGTTGCTTATCAAACGTTATGCTCATAATTATGAACAGTTTTTGTCATAACTTGCGAGTGCTCTCCAGTTAAGAGCCTAAAGGCATTCACTTGAAAACATGTCTTTTGCTTCAAACGCAAAATTATTCGGCCGTTCACTCAATCATACGTTCAAAAACTTTTTTAATATCATATTCACTAAGAATTCAAGTAAACGAGTGTAATGTATAGCAAATGTATTTGAAAATAAGTGTCAGCTATGGTTTCAGTCATCATAAATGTCTAAAACAGTAAACATTTTGCAAAAATATTTCCACTTTCACCTTTAAAATCAAAGCCTTATTTAAAATTAATGCGATATTTGTTATTTATAGTCAAAAATGGAAGTAAAATGTTAAACATACAGTACATGCATGTCCAAATATTATATAACATTCAACAGTAAAATCTCAAATTATATTTGTTATTTATATATTTATATACAAGATTTTAAAATTTAATTTGTTAGTACAGGTAAATAATTTACTATAAAAAACAAATGGAATATTAAACAAGTTACCATTCCATTTTAAATGGATTTTAATTTTTAATCAAGTTAATCTACTATTAATCAATAAATTTTTAATGGTAAACTAAATAAAATTAAATAAATCAATGATTTGATTGTATTAATAAAATAAATAAATTCTAATATTCTAACTAATTATAATATTAGTGAATATAAATATGAATTGTTTGCAAATAAAAAATAAAAACAGCTATCTAAATTTATTTCACGTGATTTACAAATAATATGTGATTTGATTTTAATTTGACTAAAAGTGCCATCGATTTACTTAAATTTAACATTTTATTCAATTTATATCACGTTTTGATGAAAAACATCTATTTTTGATCCAAATTCATGACAACAAATGTTATTTTCAAAATTAGCTTTTTCATCAAAAATATAATAAAACAAATTATAAATTAAATATTTCCTTTAATTTGTGATAAAGGTTTCATTTTACAAATATCATGTATCTAGAATTTAATTGAAATTTAATTATTTCGAGAATTTAAGTGAATTTTAATCATTAAAATCAATATTTCAATAAAATTACTCAAATATTTATAGATATGATAACTATAAATTATACCAATTCAATTATCAAACAATTTGATTGCTGTTTAACTCATATTTCTGTGGTTTTTGATAAGAGTTTAAAAATAAAATTTACTTTAAATATCACAAATGAGATAATTGTGTAAATGTTGTCACTTGAATCAAATAAACCGACATCTAATCACTTCTAAATAAATGCGATTTGTATGTCATAATAACATGTAGTCCTATACTGGGAATCGGGATTTATTTGACTAGTATTTAGTTTATTGGTGTAGAAAAACATTTACTCAAATAATCAGTTAATATCACAAAAATTTTGCACAATTTTCCTCTTTGAAAACTAAATAACATTATCCACGAGGGTTTCAATATGTTCGCAATCATATTAAGGCTAAATGTGAATACAGTATCACTTATTATTTGAAACTCTGTACTTTATTTCAATAAATATTTTCTCAAAAAATAATTGTTTTCTGATTGTATGCTGAATCACTACAAACACTACAATTCATAGTTTTTGTATTCAATTTCCTTATTTGTCAATAAAATAATAGTTTGAAATTAAATTAAATTTTGAAAAAGTCTATTTTGTTGAACTTTGCATTTTTGAAAAATTGTTGCAAACAAATGATAAACTGATAGATTATACAACAATATAGTCGTTGATGGGATGTAAAGAGATTTCCTTTTTGAACGGAAATCCAATGGCTTCTAAAAACTTGAGTTTTGTCATCAAGTGGATGCTTTTCTTAGCGTAAAATCACTATTTTAAGAGTACAGATGTATATTTACTGTTATTTCAAATAATATTTATTTAACTATTCAAAGTTTAAATATTAAGTCTATATCCAGTTAAATATCACTCCAAAACCAGCAAAATAAAGGTTACAATTAAGAATTTATTTAATAAGTTTCATACATTTTAATATTTAACTGGTTAGGTATTAGTTGATTGTCTAAAAGTTATTAATAGCGTTAACTTATTATAATTTAATAGATGTCTTGCATTGAATACATATTCATATTGAATATCGATTCTGAATAGAGACCATACCGTGGCGTACAGTATATTAAAAGTCTAACAAAGCTAATCAATGCATTAAACAACTATAAATAAAATGTCTTTCATTACTCAAAACGTCAAATCTAATAAAATAAATGAATTTCAATCATTTTTGAAATGATAGCTAAGACATAGCAAAGATTTGTGTAATGCAAAGGTATGAGTTTTGAATATTAATACAATAATAAAAATTGTCTTCATGTATGTAAAAAATGTTTATTAATTTATACAAATTCTCCGTAAAACTGGTTTCGCGAATGTGCGAAAAAACTCAATCGATTTGTTTTAATAACCATTTAATGATTTGTTTGTTATATAAAATATTTTCAGTGCATATGAAATACAAGTCATACGCGTTTCCGAGCTTTCAATAAATGTCAACTAATATTAGTCTAAACACCTCCTTATTTGTGTAATAGTATGAGAGAATAGGATACCTTTCCATATGCTGCCCATACAGTGTCATACCGTTTAAATCTATACAATAGTAATCAAACCTATTATCTAATATTCAATTCTTTAAACAATGAAGTAGTTTTTAATAATGTAATCGTATATAATAAGTAAAAATTCGTAAATTCTTGATATAATATATTTTTAATATTATTTTGCGTGACGTTTGCCACAATATACTGTATAAAGAAAGCAAACCTTCAAATGTCGGGGAGTTATGGTTACATTCAAATATCAAAGACAAACAACAATCCTATTATTGAATATTTTTTCATTTGTATACTATATTTCATATTTCAATACACTATTATTGTATATATCATTATTTTGATATACATTTCACTTTTCTATCTCTTTGTACCATTGAATCTCAAAATACAATTTATTATTAACTAGTAAATTATAAATTGTTTTCCACTCAATAACATTAAACAAAATTCTAGATACCTTTTCCCTACAAATTAGTTCAACAAATATTATATATAAGTTTTTAATAATTCAATTAAATTCTGTATTGGAAATAACAATTTAATTATATGTTTTACGGAATAAATTACCAATTTATCGTAAAGTAAATTAATTAAACGTACAAATTATTGTCAATAATAATTTCCTTCACTTGTAATCAAAATTAAAGCAAACTGAATACAAGGATTTCATTACATATGAAACTCTTTACTATTATACCCTATAGTGATGTTCAGTGAAAATAATTCCTCATTTCATATTAAAAAATGTTTTGCTTTTTTAGTATTTATGTCAGAAATAATATATAGACTTATCATGAAATTCAAGACTGGAATTCCATTATTGCTTAAAGTNCTATAGTGATGTTCAGTGAAAATAATTCCTCATTTCATATTAAAAAATGTTTTGCTTTTTTAGTATTTATGTCAGAAATAATATATAGACTTATCATGAAATTCAAGACTGGAATTCCATTATTGCTTAAAGTTATTGAAACACAAATGAACTCAAAAATAACTATTAAATTAATTTTTTAATCTAATATTAAATCTTGTTTTTAAGATTCAAAACGATAGGAAAGAAAAGAGTGTTCATTGAATTGCATCTGAAAATGAATGCAAGAAAACTGGAGATTAGAGAAAACTTTGTTTCGTAAGTAAGCCGTCATTTGTTGAGAAGTTTTCGCTGCTTTTCTTATGCGAAGAAAGTTTTACACAATTATGTGAAGAAAGACGTGAAGACAAGTGGAGAGAGCACTGGTATTACCACTACTTGTACTCCAATATACCGTAGGATTACGAGATGTGTTGCCTCTGAAACTCTTTTAACAAATACTCAATTTTCACTCAACTTTCTCTCAAACGCGATGTTTTTGTGACCTTTCAGTACATAAACTCTAAATAATTAATTATATTCTCATTTATTTATTCATCTGATAATAGATTAGAGATGTTTCATACGGTGGTGCTATTCAACTGTTAAAATGCCGACAATAACACAATAACTTCATTCATTGAACTGATGGTGGAGTGGATTTGCATTTTATGAATTAATTTTAGTTATTAATCATTCATTCATTAGCTTCAAGAATAGCTAATATTATATTTTTCTATCGTCACATTCA
>CAJPVJ010002205.1:0-13719 GCA_905397405.1 Oppiella nova
AGCAATGGATCAGTTCATTGAAGTCGGGATGGATTCCGCATTTGGTTCCCACTGTAAGGCGACTGAAGAGCCACTGACTGTTGGGACGGTTGGGTCGCAAACACTGACACCGTTTGCGATGATTTGAGTGACAATTACACGGACTGTCGATAATGAGGTCATTGATGATGTGATTGAGGAATACATTGCCGCCGGTGTTGTGGATCTGAAGGAATACCATCACATCATTGGATGTCATGTCAAACATATCGCTTCTGGCGATCACTTCATTGGGTTCGTCGTCGGACGTGTCGTCCCTTTCGGTGCCCCAGAGGCGAGGATTCACTAAATACTGGGATTTCAATCGCACGAGTGGTCCGTATCGGTGACTCCGGCGGAAGGGTTCGTGTGTCCACTCCTTCACGTCATAGTAATTGCATAAATAGATCACAAATGAGATGACAATCAGTGAACACAACAGAAACACATAGAAAGTGATGTTTTTGTTGTGCAATGAATGCACGAGTCGTTTGTCATTTGAAGCGATAATTAACTCATATTTTTGACTCATTTTCCACACATTTCTCACATTTCACTCATTCATGCATTCAATCATTGATTCATTTGTTTATATAATGCTTAACACAATGAATGCAATCATTTTAATCACAAATCAATACTAAACTCCAATCAAAACATTCAATCAAATCATTGAATACTGTCTCAAAGGGTCATTCATTCAATACGTTTGCGAGCACTCTGTCTATGAGTTCACTGTTTTCGTAGTCACAGTGAATGCCAATTGCTTTCAATGGAGAGTCCGTTCACTTAAACGCCTCTTATTATGACATCATTGGTGGCAATGACTGCGACTGTCGTGCAGTCTATGTGTGGGAGAGAGAGACAGAGAGAGAGTGCGAGTGATTGGAGAGCCAGTCATTGGACACCACAACTGATCCACACGTCGTCCACCACTTGTGTCTACCTCTAAGTCATCAGTGTTTGTCATTTGCATGTGATTTGGGTTTCAAAGCACTTGTCATACGATAGACTCGAAGACTGTACTCATCGACAGAAGTGTCAGACAATCATTCAGTGATCCACTCAATGGATGACGACTTGGATGACTACGAGTTGTTTTGGTCGACAATCGTATCGCACTTCCAGCTGTTGTCGAAGTCTGTGTTGAATTGGAGTGAAATTAGTGTTAATTTGATGACAATCCGCGAGTGGATCCACCACTTGGTCTCCATAGCCATGAGACCGCAGACATTGGCCGCCCTCTCACTCATACTGCTATTGGCACTCATTTGCCACACATTCGAGTATTGGATCAAATCGGTGATCAAAGCGACCGTCAATGTGACCAAACGGGTCAACATTGGACTCGCTCTCGTGTCCACCGCTTTCACCACTTTATTGCCAGACGTTGACTGCATTACTCGTATCGCAGACAATGTGGTCGAAGAATACAAAGACAATTGTGTCGGTGTTTACGCCCTCCAGGGTAGGCGTCCTAAGATGGAGGACAAGTTCACGTATGTCAACGACACCACCCATACCGGCATCGAGTACTGGGCCGTCTTCGATGGACACGGAGGCGACGTAAGTGTTATGGCCGATCAGTTAGGTAGTGGTAGTGGTAGTGCTAGTGTTAGGTGAAGTACATGTGTTATATGGTATGCCTTGTGGTGTCAAATGTGGGATCAGATGAGCTTAAAGTGCTTTAGTCGTAACAAAAGTGATGCACTTGTCATACACAGGTATGTCATGTCAGTCATCATCACTTCCCATTTGAACCACAAAAGGATCAAATTATCATAAGTATTGGTGTCTATCAGGTCTCATGTGAGCGTATATTCAATTACAGCTTTTATGCACTTTATGTCCTGTTTTGCAATGGTTTTCATTTGAAACATTTCCATTCATTGTATGTTTGAGTTAAATACAATTTTATGAATTGTTTTATTTGTTTAATATTCATAAAATGTTGAAAATGATTATCAGTAATTTGCAAACACTTGATTCACAAACGGTTAATTTGATTAGCAGTAGTAGTAGTAATAGTTGATAACCTTGTACCGGTATTCAGACAATTGAAGTTGACAATTTTCCAGTTACTGTATTCATAAAGTTTTATACTTTTAATAATTCTAATCTTTTTTACACAAAACTTATATTTCATTGACAATTGCCTTATAGAACGCCGCTATCTTTGTTGAGTCCAAGCTATACAATGCGATCCACAAGAGAGTGGAAGCGCTTATAACTAAAGATAGTGTTCATAATCATTGTGAGAAGAGTCCCAAAGACTTCTGTTCCAGTGATCACTCGGACAGTGGTCTCCACAATGGTCTCCACAATGACAACAAATGCACAGCTAATGCAAAGTCAAATACAAACGATTCTTCGTTCGAGTCCTTGTCTGTGGCCTCACTCTCCAAGATTGTGACCGAAGAAGTGCTTGAAATTGACAGACAATTAATAATAGAAAGTAAAGAGAGAGGGGACGTGTCGGGCAGTACTGCACTCATTGCACTCCGAATTGTAGCCCAAAATAAGCTGATTGTGGCCAATGTGGGCGACTCGAGAGGTGTCATCTGCGACTCGAAGGGCTCAGCGATTCCGCTCTCTTTTGATCATAAGCCACAACAGGTATGCATTGAATGGACAGTTGTTTAGTGAATGAAATGATTACTAAATCGAGTGAAATGCAGATAAAAGAGCACAAACGGATCAAAGAGGCCGGAGGTTTCATTAAGTTCAACGGCGTCTGGAGAGTGGCCGGCATTTTGGCCACTTCTCGAGCGATGGGTGACTATCCCCTGAAGGACACGAATCTGGTGATCGCCGAACCGGACATTCTCACGTTCCACTTGAATGACATTCAGCCGAAGTTCATGATTCTGGCGAGTGATGGACTGTGGGATGCCTTCAGTAACGAGGATGCGGTCGCTTTCGCCAAAGAGTGTCTCATTCGAGTCAAACAAAGCAATACAACCACTCATACGGCCCACGAAGTGGCCAAATGTCTGGTCCTCGAGTCATACAAACGCGGGTCAGTCGACAACATAACCGTCATTTTGGTTATATTTGACACCAATTTCGACGACATATCCATTTCCTAAACAATTTTAAAAGCCGTCCAAATATGAGTCAATTAATTAAAGTCAATATTTGCCGCAAATTTGAACTTTTCTATTAATTATTTCATTCATTGTCTTTGAGTGTTATTTATTTAATTTCATTACAATTATTAGCTTTATTTGCATTCGTTGTCAATCACTCCTTACTCGTCAATTAAATGTAAACTCATTTTTGGTTTATTTGTTTGTTTCATAGTTTATATGAATTTTTATTAATTTATTATAAATATCGGAAACAATTTTTAGATTTATTCCGCGAAAATGATTTTTATTCCAAACAATTTGAAAATATAACAAAAAATATTGATAACAAATAAACAAAATGCATAATAAACGAGTCATTTATTGGTTCTTCATTTAAAACTTAACAGTTGTGCCCCTTTTGGCACATTATCTCCCGGTTTATACAGAAGTTCATTCACCACTGCGTCCGCATTGGCTTTGATAACGTACTCCATTTTCATTGCTATCATTACCACAAGACTATCACCACTTTTGACACTTTGATTCTCAGAAACTAGAATTTTATCGATAACTCCGGGCATTGGAGCGCATACTGTGCGCGAGTCCGACACAGAATCAACAGTTTGTGTCTTTAAATAGTCGGGAATTTTGGTTTCAAAAGTGTGTGATCCGTCTCTTGTGAATATGGAAACCATGTTATCTGTGATCAGAACTCTTTGTTTGCTTCGAATACCATTGATCTCAACACTTAATTCATTATCTTTTGGTTCATATTCTGCACGAATATTGTCGAAGATATCGTTTCCTGTTTTCACGTTAAATGTTTGGTTTGAATTGAAATCAACTCTAATTTCATGAGAATTTTGGTTAGAATCGAGTAAATCAAAGAACCGAAAGACTGGTATTTCGTGAAGACGTTTGTCATCGCAGATATTGAACGGAGAGAACGGTTCTGAAGAAACATTATTCCTATGAATTTGAGTCGATTTCTCATTGAGTATGAGAGCGATGACCGCTGAACACAACACTTCAGATGAGGTGTCTGTGGTTGGGAACAGATCTTTGTGATGGTCTGCAATGAACTCCGTGTAGACGTTTCCGCTCTCGAATTCCGAGTGATTGGAAAGTCTCAACAAAAAGTCAACATTTGTTTTGAGACCAACGATATTGTATTGTATTAACGATTGGCGCAGTTTTCTCAGAGCAGTCTCTCTATTGTGTCCCCAAACCACCAGTTTTGCAATCATAGGGTCGTAGTGGACGGACACCTCATCGCCAGATCTAACACCAGTCTCGATGCGCACATCAGATGACGGAACGGGAGTTTCCAAACGAGTGAGAGGTCCGGCGCCGGGCATGAAGTTGTTTTCAGGATCTTCCGCATAGATTCTCGCTTCAAATGAGTGTCCGTTTAGTTTCAAATCACTTTGTTTTAGTGGTAACTCCTGTCCGGCGGCGACCCTAAGCTGCCACTCAACCAAATCAGTTCCGGATATCATTTCAGTGACCGGATGTTCCACTTGTAGACGAGTATTCATTTCCATGAAATAGAATTTGGAGTCTTTTGGATCAAATATGAACTCAACAGTTCCGGCGCCCAAATAATTGACAGCTTTGGCAGCCTTGACGGCAGCCGTTCCCAAGTCGTGTCTAATCTGTTCCGTGATGTGCGGCGCCGGCGCCTCCTCTATGATCTTCTGATGTCTTCGTTGGACAGAACAGTCTCTTTCAAACAGATAAACAAAATTCCCAAACGAATCGCCGAAGACCTGCACCTCAATGTGTCTCGGATTGGGAACAAACTTTTCGATAAGCATTGCCTGATCTCCAAACGACTTCATGGCTTCCCTTCGGGCGGACTCTAACTCTTGTATGAAATCCTTTTCTTGTAAAGCAATTCTCATGCCTTTCCCTCCGCCACCCCTCACCGCTTTGATCATAACAGGAAAACCTATTTTGATGGCCTCTTCTAACAAATACTTGTCGTCCTGATTGTCGCCGTGATATCCGGGAACTACTGGAACGCCTGCCGCAGACATTATGGTTTTGGAGGTCGACTTAATGCCCATATCTCTGATGGCATCGGCTTTTGGACCAATGAATATGATGTTATGATTGGCACACATTTGGGCGAACTCCACATTTTCAGACAGAAAGCCATACCCGGGATGTATGGCACAGGCATTGGAAGCGATCGCCACATCTATTATCTTCTGTTTGTCTAAATAGCTCTGAGAGGAAGGCGAGGGTCCGATGCAATAGCTTTGGTCAGCCATTCGGGTGTGCATTGAGTTGCAGTCGGCGTCCGAATAGACGGCAATCGTCTCAATACCTAATCTTTTGGCGCTTTTCATCACTCGTATCGCTATTTCTCCGCGATTTGCGATTAAAACCCGATTCAAAGGTTTGGTTTTGAGATTTTGGTGACCACTCATCGACACCCATCTCACCCCGGCGTTCAGTTGTCTGTAAATAATCATCATTTGTATGAAACAATCAAATTACAAGTTTATATTTACTTTGAAATGGCATTCAATCGATGATATTTGCAATAAATGCTATTCATTGTGGAGGTAATGACTTTTAATTGGGAATTAAGTAATTTAACTAATGATAAGAGATTTATGTTTTACAAACAAATTACATAAGAAAACAAATCATTAATTATATAATAATTGATAAAATAGTTTAAATTGTTGTGTTTGAGTGGAAATGCAAACTTTGAATGCATTTATAAAAGTTCTAATGAATCGAGGAATGAGTGAAATGTAAACCTGTTATCAAATGTTGGGAAAGACCTTCACTTCAATGCCAAATCATTTTTGTATCCATTCATTGTACCAGAAGTCACATTTGCTAACACTTTTAAGAGGTATTTAATGGCAAACAATTCAAATTAAACACTCAGTTCATCATAAACTACACGATTATACAAAACCATCCATAAGTTTATTGACATGATTTCATTTACAATACATAATATGAAATAAATATTTGGAGCTTACAATCATTTTTAGAAAATGAATAAAAGTATAAACTGTATAAAAATGAAAAACTTGAGTTACATTCATAAATGAATTATAAATTATATTACAGTTAATAATAAATGACTACAAATTGTAATAATTCTTCAGATCACTGCCAATGAAGTTAATAATACTTTCGGATCTTTTTCTTCCGTTTCTTACGAACTGTTCCATTGTTTAAGTCGTCTTCACTGTTGTCCGGAAACTGAGCTCTAAATTGATAATCATTTCAATATTATTACCGCATTCACCGTAATTTTGTTTAAAACAATGTATACTTCGATGAATCGATTTCATAATCTCTGGACATTCGGAATATATGGCACTCGTATTTATTGCAAGAATTCTGTTTACATGTCACCACAATTGTGTCCAAATCCATCACAAGTGAATAATCCGAGTTCTGTTCAGTGAATTCAGTTGTTAATTAAATGATAGTAAACGACAGTAAATCATATAAACAATACCTCGTCGAGTGATAGGCCTAACGGAAACTCATGTAAAGTATCTCCCGTTTTGTTGTCACATATACTCAAGAGTCCGTTTTTCTTTTTATTGGACTGAGTGTTGATTCCTAGCATTAAATACATCTCAATTTCATTTTCAAAATCTGTGGCAAGAATTTGGCGCTAATTTATGAATAAAATCAAAATTAACATCAATTCGCACAAAACTCTTACTATGAGAGCAAACCTCAGATTTTTCGGCGTAACAAATGTTTTTGGAGGCCTCTCTGCAACCGTTAACTCTGGCAGTGAATGACTCCCCATTCGGGGTCTTATCGCTGATCGCAAACTTCAGTTCAAACTGTTGTCTAACCAAAGACTCATTCATTTGACCCGAGATTTTGTAAAACTTGATATAATTTCCCGATTCGTATATAAGTCTTCCGCTGTCATCCGAATGAAAGGTTAAAATGTCGGCGACTGTCGTATCGTTGGGCACATCAAAGCGACCGCTTTCTGCCAATTGATTATTGGCAACATTTCTCACTTCATACACACCGGATGTATTGGACGGGTTGGTCACGTAATGCCACGGATAGCCTCCGAAATGTAGATTCTGTTCACTACACTTCACTTCAAACAAAAGTGTTGGAACTGATGTCATCTGATGATTAGTGGTAATGCAGTCATTGGGTTTAAAAGTCAATATAAAATATGGCACAACTGTAGTTGAATTACCTTATAATTAAGAGGTAACCCAAAGGGGTATTGACCCACTTTTCCCCCCAAGTCATCACATTTCATGTCAAGATTCGCTTCAAACAAACGATTCTTTGGCTCAAGAATTTCCGGAAGACTATAAATGCGAATCTTAGCGTTCTTTTGGTAACCGATTCCTACGATTAGAAGTCCTTCCGATATGTTGGCGCTGTTCACCTCCTTCCCAAAGATCTGCAAACCAATTGAAATGTCATTTAGTTTTAAAAGCAATCAAAGGGCAGATCAGTGACTGTGTGATGAGATGACTGACCGCCTGATCCACTTCGAAGAGTCCAATGAACCTAATGGGCATAATCTTGAAGATAGCCATCGCCATAACCACTCTATGCTTCTGCTTATTAGGCGGTCTCGAGGTATTGATGTTAGGGAAGAGCGTCGACTGCAACACAATGGTCTCCCCCTGTGTTTCCCAATCGACGTGACGGAAGCTATACCTCTGAACAGTTCCCAAATAGATTTCTTGTAATACTTTTCCGCTTACATTATCGTATCGAATGAGCCAATTGTCTGAAGTGAGGGCTAAGAAGTACGGTCTGTAGTCCTCGCGAGGAAGTGGAGTACAGCTCTATACCAATCATTACATTACTGTTAATACAAAGCATTTTAATGCAAATGAAAGGGAGTCATACAACGGGTCCGGTGTGCATAAAGACGTCTTCAAATCTCTTAATTTTCGTATTCTTCTGGAGTCTATACAAAGTCGACGGCAAACTGTCTTTTCCGCACCTGAAGAATAGGACACCATTAGTGACAATTGAACGCAACATAGGATGGTATGAGTGCTCACAGCGCCAAACAATGGGTATAATTATTGAAATATATTCGTGAACTGAAACGACAATCAATGAAACCATTAGTCAATTGTCTCAACAATTCATAACAAATACTGAATGACTGACTCGTCGTAAACGATGGGTTGTTTGGATGTCTCGGACCATATCCTCTCAAATTTGGTGCTTTTCTACACATTTAACAAACCATTCATTTAATGACAACTCAATTCATATGAGATATAAATGACTATAAGTTTGCATACATTTCTGATCAATGAGTGCATGATTTCCAGTGATTGTCGATAAGGAGATCGGATTAAACCGATTTGGCTTTCGGTCAACGCTTTCACGACATTTAGCTTTCGCTTCATCTCTCAGTCTCTCTTCGAACTGACCGTCAATTCAATCACTCTTTCACTCAAACTATTAATTGTTTTCTAATTATTTTAATTCTTCTGATTTACTCAATTGTTACTCAAGTAACTGAGTGTTCGACAGTTTTATATGTGAGTAAAGTGACGTTAATTAGACAGCAAGTAAATTTGCTCAATAAGTATTTATTTTATATTATATTAGCATTATACTGTTTGAAAATAAGTTAATTAAATGAACACATGATTGAAATGAATGAACAAATCATAGAAACAGTGATTCAATTGAATGATGTTTTCACACAAAGCTTACGAGTTGTAAAACTCAGAGATTTAAACATATTTTACAAAAACATTATTCAATGCATAGTTAGGGCCCTATATATAAGCCATGCATTGAAAGCAATGCATAAAACGGTATTTTAATTGAGAAATGCGGCGTTTTTTGGATATTTTTGTAATTGGAGTCAAATTCACATAAGAGGTACGAATAGAAGGGTTGGTGTTGTCTATGAAAACACATTTACGCTATAATTGCCAACAATTGTTACTATAGTATAGTATAATAAGGGGACAAATGATTGGATTTGACATCACTTGCTATGTGATGAGACCAACGCGTGTTTGAAATGCAGTTGTGTTTTGGTTTGAAAATAGGGTTGAATTGAAATGTTTTGATAATTATTACAACAATTAGTCGACAATTAAGTGAAGACTGAGGGGAGAGATGAGTGAAGAAGTGGTGAACAAGTCGTGTGTGGGATGTGGTCTTCAGGCCTTCTCCCTCTTGTGTCCCAATTGTATAAAATTAGGAAAAACTGATTCCTATTTCTGCTCTCAAGACTGCTTTAAGACTAATTGGACTCAACATAAGATCATTCACAAGACATTAATCAATGGCAACAAATCCAACGATAAGTACAATCCGTGGCCTAACTATGAGTTCACCGGAAGCTTAAGACCGGTTTACCCGCTTTCGGCCAAACGGATGGTCGCCGACCACATCTCGCGCCCGGACTATGCGGACCACCCTTTGGGCGAATCCAAGTGCGAACAAGACATCAAAGGGTCGACACATATCAAGGTGTTAACCGACGAGGAGATAGAGGGCATGCGAGTGGTGGGCCGTCTGGCGCGAGAGGTGCTGGACGTGGCCTACAGTGCCATCGGTGTCGGTGTGACCACCGATGAAGTGGATCGACTCGTTCACGAGGCAACCATTGAGAGGGACTGCTATCCATCGCCACTCAATTACTACAACTTCCCGAAGTCGTGCTGTACTTCAGTGAACGAAGTCATCTGTCACGGCATCCCTGATCTGAGACCTCTGGAGGAGGGCGACCTCTGCAATGTCGACATCACTGTCTTTCACAGAGGATTTCACGGAGATCTCAACGAAACCTTCTTTGTCGGCAAAGTGGCCGAAGAGAGCAAACGATTGGTGACCGTCACCTGGGAATCGCTTCAGAAAGTAATCCCTTTTCCACTCATTTGTCGCTCTTTTGATTAATTTATTCTTGTGTTTCAATACAACTAAAGGCAATTGAAATTATAAAACCGGGGGAACGGTATCGAGAGATCGGGAATGTTATTCAAAAACACGTTCAAAGCAACGGATACTCAGTGGTTAAGAGCTATTGCGGACACGGTATGAATGATTGCTTTTAAAACTTGTTGTCATAAACTATCACTTATACTGTAATATACTGACTGTATGTATGACTTATACTGTATGGCAGGCATTCACCGACTGTTCCATACGGCGCCTCAAGTGCCACACTATGCGAAGAACAAAGCGGTCGGAGTGATGAAAGCGGGCCATACGTTCACTATAGAGCCCATGATATCAGAGGGCACGTGGAGGGACGAGTGCTGGCCCGACGACTGGACGGCTGTCACCAAAGATGGCAAGAGATCGGCTCAGTTTGAACAGACGTTTCTGGTGACTGACACCGGGTGTGAAATACTTACCCGAGCCGCGAGAGTGTTGCCAAACGGAATAAAATACCTAATCGCAAAATCAACAGTAAACTTTACTAAAACACAAAATGAACTTCACTTAACTTTTATTTTAATACTCTTATTGAGTAAGTTTTTAATTATTGTATACTATTACCGTGGTACATTGAAAGTACCTTGTGGCATTATGTCCACGGTTTATTAAGTATAAAGTCATGTTTAAGTTTTGTTATAAGAAAATAAATTTATATTAATGTAAAGTTATTTAAATTATTATTAAATTATAATGTAAGTTTTATTATTAATGATTTGATTTTCAAATCTTAAGATTACATTCAATTTGTTTCACTAAATTTATATAACCGATGGCTGCAAACAATTGAATAAATCATATCCAGAATCGATTAATAGCTCCCAAATACCAGCTTTCGTGGACAGATGTGTGAATAAAAGTGAATAATTTAAATAATATAAAAATTTGTCAACAAAAACGTGTAAAAAACAAGATTAAAGGTTTGTCTATAAATAGTTGGATAATAGCTGCACTCAAAACGCAAATCAGTTTTTAAAACTCTAACAAAAGGTTAATTTAAATTAAACAAAAAATGCATTTTAGATATAATCATAAAAATTGTGATTCATTGATATTCAAATTAAATTTGTTCTCTAAATGAACTAAAAATAGATATATTTATCAAAAAAATGTGATTCAGATTATTATGAATTTGAATAAATGTATTCAAAGTGAGAATCAAATGACTGATGAATAAATTCATTATTAAAATTATTAGGGCTTTCGATATTCAATATTATGGCTATTCTTGGGTTCGCTCCCAAAAACAGTGATACAGTAATAGAAGTGTCGTTTTCACTGGACATGTGTTGAGATCTCATGAATCAAACATTTAGTAAATTATTTAATCTTCTATTAAAACATTTAAATAGTAAACAAATGGTGTAATAGTTGTAATGATTGGATGGAATGTGAAAATAATGACAATTAATAGCAATTGTTGAGGAAATGGTGTAAACGAGAGGCCATTCAAATAGTTGTCCGACTCATGTGTCAAGTGTTCAATGAAATCGAAACATTGTTTTTAAAAAATTGTTGGAAATCTAAAAAAATATTAGTTTCAGTAAAATGTGCTCAAAATTGGTACACAAATCACAAACTAATCGTCGATTCATTCCATAGTCTGATCTCTTAATCACATAATTTGTAGTCAAATAAGTGATGATAAAGAGCACAAAAAGCTGTCACTCGAAGTGTGTCTTAAGGCAAATGGCAGTCGAGAGAGAAATAAATATAAAAACGTTTAAACGCATCCGTTATACGAAAGTTGCGATCCCTGTCATGGGAGACGTGCGGAGAAGGGAGGAGAAGAAGCCCGGCATGAGAGGCTACTTTCTCGGCAGAAGCGGCTTGAAGCTACTCAGCGGGAGAGGCATCAGCCGGTAGCTTAGGCACAGTGAGAGACGGACTACATCTGATATGTTCAGAGACTGTCGACTCCCCCTATGGTGTGGACCTCCAGCTCCACCCAAAGGCTTATTGTATTCATTAAAGCCTCCCTCTTCGTAGTCCTCCCGTCCCTGTGCGGCCTCTTTCTCGTGAACCGAGTACTTTCCGCCACGATTTCTCTTCACAATACACACCAATACGACTAATACTATGATGAGGGCAATGGCGCACATCATGCCTATAAACCACGGCGCGAAGTTCGCCAAGTGAGCCGTACTATCAGCTCCCGGACCTCCTATAAAGCAAAACCATTTCATTAGTTGGGAATTAATCAAGATCAATCCATTATTAGTGTTTGTTATGTGAGTGTAAGCGAAATGTCCTCAAATAATGGGTTAAATTCGTTAATCGATTAGTCATTGCGATTACCAATCAATCAGATCAGGCAATAGAGAAATATTAAGAAATGCTTCAGAATTAAGACATTTCTTAATGAATAATAGCTACTGAAGTCCCAAAGCCTCAGATGAGTTACAGATTTAAATGTTTTATATAAGACGCACGAGTAATGATACCACTGGACGAGATCTCCTGTGTCTCACTGGGGGTCTCGAACTGTCCGTCGACGGCCACCACTCGGATCTCATACGTCTTGTCCTCTTCTAACCCTCTGATGGGCACAATCAGTGAATCCTGATTCTCGTCTTTAGGAGTGTTAAGGAATCGTTCGCTTCCTTTAAATCAAATAATTATTAGAAAACACACGAAATGAGTATTAATACGAAATGTGATGACAAACCTTTGAGTCTGTACTGGACATAGAAATAACTGCCCGGCTTTTTGCCACTTCCTGTCGTGGGATTCCACTGGACTCTGAGCTCATCCTTACCGTCGGGAGACTTTCGGTGATACCATTCAAAAGACGGTTTGTCAGGATATTACATTATCGTATCGAATGAGCCAATTGTCTGAAGTGAGGGCTAAGAAGTACGGTCTGTAGTCCTCGCGAGGAAGTGGAGTACAGCTCTATACCAATCATTACATTACTGTTAATACAAAGCATTTCAATGCAAATGAAAGGGAGTCATACAACGGGTCCGGTGTGCATAAAGACGTCTTCAAATCTCTTAATTTTCGTATTCTTCTGAAGTCTATACAAAGTCGACGGCAAACTGTCTTTTCCGCACCTGAAGAATAGGACACCATTAGTGACAATTGAACGCAACATAGGATGGTATGAGTGCTCACAGCGCCAGACAATGGGTATAATTATTGAAATATATTCGTGAACTGAAACGACAATCAATGAAACCATTAGTCAATTGTCTCAACAATTCATAACAAACACTGAATGACTGACTCGTCGTAAACGATGGGTTGTTTGGATGTCTCGGACCATATCCTCTCAAATTTGGTGCTTTTCTAAACATTTAACAAACCATTCATTTAATTACAACTCAATTCATATGAGATATAAATGACTATAAGTTTGCATACATTTCTGATCAATGAGTGCATGATTTCTAGTGATTGTCGATAAGGAGATCGGATTAAACCGATTTGGCTTTCGGTCAACGCTTTCACGACATTTAGCTTTCGCTTCATCTCTGAGTCTCCGGAGGACTGACCGTCAATTCAATCACTCTTTCACTCAAACTATTAATTGTTTTCTAATTATTTTAATTGAAGACTAAATGAGTTAACAATGAGTTCATTGACTCACAAGCTGTCAAAATATACACTCATTTCACTGCAATTAATCTGTCGTTCATTTAAACGAGTTATTCATAAATAAAATATAATATAATCGTAA
>CAJPVJ010002206.1:3270-13715 GCA_905397405.1 Oppiella nova
AAAAAACTTTTCCAATGCTTTTACATCAAATATACTTTGCTTTTAAGTGAATCGAGAAATGAGTCTCACTTTCAGTGGACATTAATTTACAGATTCCTATACGCATTGATTGCAATCAATACATTACACCACACTTACAGTACATGTTTGTGTATTTGCTTTATATTTAGCTATTTTTAAATCCAAAGCCTGTCTCAACTTAAACCTGAAATATTGTTTTTAATTCACCAGTCATTTCGGACTCCACTTTAGCCACTGATTTGTCACGTTTTATACGTTGTCCGCAAAAATCTTTCACCAGATTTATATAAAATAAATAAATTTTATACTTATATTATGTGTGTTTGTTGTGCAAAGAATACATAAAATATTTTTATGGACTGAATTAATCTGTTAAATATATTTCAAGGCACTCGTTATGCCATAATATATAAACAAATTTTTGAACA
Organism: Oppiella nova; assembly: GCA_905397405.1. Classification (NCBI taxonomy): domain Eukaryota; kingdom Metazoa; phylum Arthropoda; class Arachnida; order Sarcoptiformes; family Oppiidae; genus Oppiella; species Oppiella nova. The sequence continues at coordinate 3,720 of CAJPVJ010002206.1, forward strand.
TTTTATTCCACGAAATCTCATAGATTTATGGCCTCTTTATTACAACTGAATATATTTATTAATAAAATATTGCATTTACTTTCCACATTTTGTTAACATTTAATTAATTTTAAAGCCAAAGTAGTTATAAAAAGCATTTTGTTTATTTGTGGTAATGACTGCACATTAAAGTCTACTTAATTTAAATTTATTGTAAATAAAATCTTTTCATGAACCAATACAAAGTACTAATATACTAATACTAATGTACTAATACTGCAATTTAAGTTAAAATCAGTTTTAGTTTTAAATATTATTTTTTTCACTTTCTTTTTATATAGAAATAAATGTAAAGCAAAAGAATTTCGTGAACAACATTTAGCTTTTAAAAGATTTTAAAGAAAAACGAGAGAATATAATAAATACTAGTGGAGTACATGAGGGCACCGGTAGTGTATAATAGTGCAGGAATTATTGTAAGAAAATGTGTTTCAAAGGGCAAAATCATGTCTTTTCAAAGACATTGAGAATAAAGGAGAGAGTGAGTGAGAGAGAGAGAGAGAGAGAGAGAGAGAGAGAGAGCTCAGGATTTGTCCTAAAAGTGCAATAAAAACGGAAGTAAGAGAAGAAAATCCAGAATATCTCAAAAATGTCAATACTTTTACTACTTTCCCATTAAAATCAATAATACAGTTCTAGCTTTTATTTGTATTAAATTTAAGTTAATATAAAATTAATGCTTAATTGAAGTGAAATGCATTTGATTTGTATCTGATCCCCAAACTTCAATAGAAACTTATATAAAATTATCGATAATTACTTCAATGGGAGTAATGTTGTCTCATAGTAAGAGAGGCATACACACAAAATTAATTAATTATTCACTAATATTATACAATTTATTTAGTAGTTTGTGAACAGAATCGCTGTTATCTGAGAGCCACAGAAACTTAAAAGGACTGGAAGTCTGCAAAAAACACTCAAATATAATGGAAGACTTGTTTTTCTTCCCTCGATCTCTCAATTTTTGAACAAATTTTTACTTTTTTTATACAAACTATTAATATTTCAAACAATTTGAGTCACTTTTTATATATAAAACACACACAAAATTGCTTTGTTTTATGAGTTGAAAAAAGTTTTTAAAATTGAATCGCTTTTTACACTAAAAAACTCGGAATGAATAATGAATTCATGAAAGAATTGGAATTTATATTAAATTGTCTTAAAAACCTCTTTTCATGAAAACATTTTCATTCATTAATCTTATGTTAATAATAAAATAATTGATTATAACTTAATTATATTATTCCTAATTTTTATTTTATTGATTTTGATCTATAAAGCTATCGTACATTAGAGAATAAATTATTAAAAATAGGGTTAATATAAAAGACATTAGCTATTAGAAAATTAGGCAATTATTTCGAGCAATCCTTTGGTAGTGTCTATGAAAGCGATGTTTGATTTATCGTATGTTATCTTTATGCTTGTGGTTTTAAATTAATGGTCAGCCCTTCCATAACCTACCAATAAATATATCAGTTTTGATATCTCTCTGACTTATTGTATAGAATTTGTTGAATTCAGCGAAAACTATTTGTACGATAGAATCAATACATTAAATCAAATGTGAAAATATTGAAGTTATTACCTAATAATACAATTAAGAAAAATATCTCTCTATTCCCTTACTTTCCCATTCATTGATTACCAATAGGGCTGTAGAGCCCAGTTATGTATGATATATGGAAAATAATCGACGTTTACTTTTATTGCTTATTATTTTCAATTAATTATGACGAAAATAAGTGCTGTTTTCGTTCAAAACATTTATTAATCAAAACTGAAGCGTCAAAAAAGGAGGCAAACCTTTCTTATATTAATACATACTTTAAGATTATATATAATTAATGGAAACTTAGAAAACTATGGTATCGCAGAGATTAACAACATTTTTGTTGAACTTAATTTCCAAATTATCTTTTGTGCTCTACATATAATACCATAATTTACTTTAAAACTACTTTTATATAACAAAATATTTCCTTCCCATTCCCGGGAATGGTGTTTGTGTTGCGATAAACCTCTTTATTATTATCAAAATAAAGACCTCTCTCTCTCTCTCTCTCTCTCTCTCTCTCTCTCTCTCCATCCCTCTCTGTCTCCACTTTCCTTTTATAATGCATTTATAATAAGAATCTATTATTGCATACAATTCTGTATATAAGACGGCAATTGAAATAATATTTATGTTTTACAAACGCCTGAATTACATTGAATGCGAGCGTAATATGCCGTCCCCTTCTGCCCCAGTATTATATGAAAATCAAACCCATGAACAGAAAGCGTATGAATCGCTTGAATTGTGTTTATTATGGAGTGATTTGTTTTTTGGTTTTGTTTGCCATCCAAAGACTGATAGGAAAACATTTTTCGTCAGAATATTCCGCGAAATGCAATGAAATACTGAAATGTAAGGCAATTGAAGGCAAAAGAGCGCTGTATTGATGGCATATAAAGCCATAAAATTCATATAATATATACCGTAAATATAATGGCTTTACTGTATCTGTTAAGGCTTAGACACAAATAGGCCAAATCAACACAACTGTTTGTTTAAGTTGTGGTAGTTTTGCATGTTTTTTGTGCTTTTATTAATATTCTTGCGGTTAATGTGCTGTAAACGAGACGACAATCGCATAGAGTGGCTACGGATGGCCAGTGCCTTACCTTTCGTATCTATACTGTATTATCACTTAATGTGAATTTCAGTCAAAACAAAAGCATTTGTGTCTCAAATATAATGGATAAATGGTAAAGCCCGCAATTAAGTAGTAATTACCATATGAATAATTATATATTGAACAGAAAATTACGGTTTGTTGTTGTCAACCATTTTCGTGAATATAAATAATAAAAAATGATTATTCGTTTCGATTGAAGCCATTAATGGCACCTAATTGTTGACACAACTACTCTATTATTCTTATATAACTATTATATCTTACACACAGAAAAGTGAAAATTCATTACAAAAACTATAATACACAGTATATTATATTATATACATTCTTTACAATACATTGTCTATTGATGGCTGAAACTGGAGAATATGACTGAAATCTCATATCGATTATTACTAATAATATATTTTAGTCGATTAATAATGAGAAAGTAGAGTAAAACAACATTTTGTTAGCGAGAGAGAGAGAGAGAGAGAGAGAGAGAGATGTCTACAGAATACAGAAATATTAGACTCATATCTCATTAATATTCTCTAAATAAACTCCAAATTTTTAATGTCAAACGTTTTAATAGAGTGTCAACAATGGGGAGACTGGAGAAAATTGTGTGGCTTTTATTGTGTTGTCTGAAGAGCGTTATAATTATATAAGAAAATCGTCAGCGAATTGTTTATATAAAGTAAGACAGCGTGAAGTCACTGGAAGTCATATTATCATTGAATGGAGAGACAAATACTAATATAGCGCTCAATACCATAAATATATTATGAGTAGTGAAGCAAACAAAACAAATCATATTTTTAAGACTCCAAACACAGACAATATTTTCGATATAATTATGTTTCACTGGAAAAATATGTTTTGCTAAACAATGTATTAAAAGTGTATTGTATATGGAAATAGGGTTTCGAGTATAGGATAAGAGTCAATACAAAGACTTTATTTAATTAAATTGCATAGAATTTATGCAAAAATACAACTGCCCTCAAAATATGTATTTACTTGTTTAGCAACAAAATCGAAATTAATTAATAGTTAAGTGAAAATGTTTAAGCAAGTGTAAAATAAATAATTATAAAAATAAAACTGCTATAAAAAGTCAGTAATCGATAGATGATATAAAAAATGTGTGTGAATTGAGTCGGTAATGATGGCTATTATGGTGAAAACAATAAGTAAAAGGAAATGTATGTATGCTTTTGGAAATCACTCACCAATTGTTAGAAACATAAAACCAATTAATGAAAAATTGTTGCTTTGAATGTTATTCAGTAGCAAATAAGTTCGCATTATATTTGGTTATATAATGACTTATATTTGTATTATATATTTCTTGGTTTAGTTTTTGGATTAAGACTTTCGTCCCGTTATTATGTCTCGCAAATTATATGTCACATAATCGTCACTCAAATGTATGTTACCCTCAATTAAACACAGAATTAATGATTTTTTGAACGTTAATAATATGACACTTTTGGCGATTCATTCGCCGCCACATATAAGATAACACTTTATTTGGCAAAAAAACATTTCACTTGATTATAATAATACAATACTGTATTAATCCTCTTAATAGGAATGAGATAATAGGATATAAATTACTCATTTTACGGCTCAACGAATACGAGATTTAAAACAAATTTTAACAAAACACTGGTATATATAAGACTTGTTAGCATAAGATTTGGTGAACTTTTCTCGTCAGTCAAACACTGATAGTTCGCCCGAAAAGAAGTCTTAGAGTCTTAGAGATAGCTCTGGGAGTCTAGCATTACATTGACTTTTGGGAAACACGACTAAACACTTCAACGCATACGCAATGCAAGCAACATAAATATCACCGATAATAATGTGAGTGAATATTCTGTGCCATAAGAGGCTATGAAATATTGTTTTCTCGATTCCGAGTAATGGTTAGTCGAGTCCACCGCTAATATGTATGATTCCTCTTCAGTCCATCACCTCTTAAGATGTTTTTGGTGTTTGTATTTCGTCTCACAAGTGAACCTTATTATTGAGTTGTCATTGAAATTATTTGCCACAACAATAATTTGTCACTATTATAAAAAAACACACAAAACCTCCAAAAACTTTAAGAATCGTTTGATTAGTTTCTAGTTAGAAAGCTTTTGTTCATATATAAGCACCGGCTGTCACACCAGATATAAACACAATCATATGGAAACACAAGTAATACTTTTTTACGAGAGAATCATATTTTATATATCAGTTCTCGTATTGAATTCACAACAAAAACCGTGAATTAATTTAAACTTTAGTTTTTTCACTTTACCGTCAATTCATAAACTTTTTTTCAATAAAAGGGCAAAAGTTTTTTGTTATAAAACACAATATCGTGAATGATATTTATTAAACAGTATTAGAATATATTGATATTATGATAAACTTTGGTATTTTATTTGTTGTTAAGAAGCGTATTATTGAATACAGGAATAAAACTCAAATAACATAGAGTTTAATATAATGAGTGATAAGAAAAGCACAAAATGCAGTCATCGAACACAAACTTTAATCTTCTGTCAGACAAACACAGAATATTCTGTAGACTTATATATTCTGTGCCCTTATTTATGCTTCAAATATCAGCGAAAACTTTACAAAGTCTTGCATTTCGTCGGTTTAGACGAAAAACAAAGCAAAAGACAAGAAAACGTTTTTAGAGTCGATGGAAAATAAACGGAAACTTCAAACCGAAACCATTTATGAGAGAAATTTAATACATTTTAACTGTTATTCTCCATACACTCTATTCAAACAGTCAAACAGTAGCGTCGAGTGAATAAAGTGTTCACTTTTAGGGACAAAAGTTGTGCTTTCCTTGTCATTACTGTCCAATAGTGTAGGCAATAGTAAACATGTTTTGTCAGAAAATTAACTATAAGTTCATTGTATGTGTGTCTCTCCCCGTCATCGAGTGAGCGCTTCTGCACATACCGTTCCCACAGACACCACCATCAAAGTTACGGCCAAAGCAATTGTCACTATAGCAACCCATACCCTACACCTGTAACTTTTATCATCACTTTTATCCGTATATTATTTATTATACAATTATTGTTTCGCTGGTAATGTCTATAATGTATGGCAGAGAACATACTCTTCCAGCGAAATACATATTTTCCCATCGCTTGTGGTTTTGTATTTCAAACCTTTATATTTCATGACTTTTATCACAGAATATATATCTTCATATCGCTTATGGAGACCATAGGAAGCAGTTCTCTAATATCCATATGAACTCCATCTCTGTTAAGATAACGGTGCTATCCGTACAACTATGATACAGTATATTCATTGCATCTAGAAAACAATTTCCTATGATTTAGCTATTCTATGCATATATAGTTTATTCATGTTATAAGAATGAGATTTAAATGTATTTTTCTTTTTTGTTTTGTTTATTCATATGATTTGTTTTAATACATTTGTTGTGGACTTCGATTCAAAAGCTCAAAAAACAAGAATTATTTAAAAAGAAAACAAATTCACAATTTTTTAAACTCAGATTTTTGTATATACGGTAATAAATATTTACAGAATTTTGTGTAAATTTGTAACAGTTTTAAATTTTACAGAATATTTAAAATAAGGCAATGAGAGAGAGAGAGAGAGAGAGAGAGAGAGAGAGAGAGAGAGATTTAATAGAAATAAATTAAAACATTGGTAGATTAAGAATTTTTAGTATAGATTAATAGTACAGTAATAATGATGTGAAAAGTAAAATATGTAAACAATTTGATGAACAAAAAAAGTTATGACTTTCCTTCACATAAAAAATGTCTTTTCTTAGATTTTCTGCACAATTATTTTCATACTTCACATGTATTTTAATTACATTTTATAACAAATAATGACATTTTGACATAAAATGACAATTCTTTTGTATATATTTACTATTAAGTCAATAGAATTTGTGCTCAAAATTATATCCGAATATGATTTGCGATAAATATTATGTAAAAAACATTATTTCGATTTGAAAAAGTGTGAGACAATTGATTGAGAGATTGTTTGATTGACAATACATCGAAAGGATATTCAAATAAATCAAACAAATCAATCATATTCTTGTCGATAAAAATGTATGTCTTTGTGACTCAAATACTGGTTAACTCTTGCATTAGTTCTTCTTGTTATTAATATTATATTGGATTCATATCTTTGTAATTATTTCAGATTATATGCTATTAAGCAACCATTTTATCAGCAATTGGTTCACTTTTATGGATCGGTCGGTGCAAAGCGCGCCGTCCGTTATTCCTCCGCCGCTTCTTTCCGCCCCGTTTCCGGTTGTGGACCGGGTTTTCCGGTTGATTCTTCATCATCATACCATCTATTAGATCAATACGTCAAACATTTCATTAGTTTATACTCATTATAACAATTTCATATAATTTATAAGGAATTTTAAAGCATAATTAATGTTTAAATGACTCCAAAAGTATAATGGTGTTTAACAAAACTATTAAGAATTGTGTCCATTTAGATCATTTAGATTCATACAAACAATAATAATGAATACTGAAAATTATTCATTATTTTTCATATTTATTAAGGAATGAAAGGTTGTGTAGAAGTGTAGGGATTGTATGTAATGTCATCGGCATGTCATACCCATGTCATCGGCACATATGGGACAGCATTCGTTATTCCTATTGATGACAATACTACAGGCAGTTATTTTTGGACATATAATTCGTTTGCATTTCGAGTGACCATCCTATCAGTCAAATAAAAACAAAAATATTTTATTACATAAGTCGAGACTTAACAACAAAATTAAATTATGAAAATATAAATACAAATAAATTATTATATCATTGGATTTGAAATAACAGTTATATTACTGTCGGCTCACAAATAGTTGTTAAACAAATAAACTCGTGATAAGAAATGAGTTAATTTTTCTAATGAATTAACAACTTATTTGTCAAATGGATATTACTATCAAAATACTAATATATTAATGCAATGTTTAATGATAAACACATTACAAGTAAGTGTTTCCTTATCACTATATTATTACTTAATAGGTTTTGTATGTCTTATATAATATAAGACTTTACAAGTCATATACAGTACTCGCTATCTTGAACGCTAATTCTGTCTGAATTTATTGTCATTTTTATTTTGGAGCCAAAATTTATATCCAATAATATCATAAAACTTGGAGTCGACTGCCAAAGTGGTGGATCCCATTGCATACCTTACACCGACATTTAACACACTTTACTTCGCCGAATGGCTGTACCGTTGGATGCCATTCATCTCCATTGGGATACACTCTTCCCCGGAATTTACAGCCTTTTTATCGCGAAAGAAAACAATGGATAAGAATATAAGGCTTTAATTTAATGGTAGGTTTGCACAGAAAATCATATATAAAAACACAATGAATACCTCCCACAGCCATCAATTCGTGCGGACTTTTCAATACACCGCCAATAGATCGCTGGTCTCCTAACTGATCGACCGATACAATCGATTTGACTGGAAGTGCATCTGAAAGATAAACAAAAGGAGTCATAAATTAGAGACAATTGATTGTAATATATTGTATAATATTATGTAATAAGCATTCAATTACTGGGACAGCGTTTGCAGCAATCCATGGGATTCTCACGATAGGCTTCCTGTTCAGCACATGTAAGCGCCGGACAGTCGATATTCCTCTCGCACTGTATTGTTAGAGAATTGGCCTAAATTTGAGACAATAGACAAACATTGGTGTGAAATGAGAGCAAATGAATGATCGCTTTTTGGTATTCAATTACCAGACAAGTACAGAGGGAACACTTATCGAAACCAAATGGTGGCAGATATGGGTGCCATCGACTGCCAGCCAAATGAAATTTCTTGTCGCCCTCTAAATAACATCCTTTTGTCGTATTTGTGTTCGTATTTAATGAATCTATTTATGATATGTATTAAGAAAACACAATGATTAGTAAACTAATGAAATGATTTGTGGATTCGTGTGTCGGACACATGATATCCACAGACGAGTAATGATGATAATTGATGGCAGACCTAATTGGTTGGAACAGACGGGACAACAGGAACCGGCGATTGTGGTCTGATTAGTGCAGTTCAGTTTGGGACACATCTCTTGTTCGCATTTCACTCGCCCTCTCTGTCAACGAGAAAAACCATATGATATGACAATCAATACCACATTTTTAAGCCATATATGATATTCATCAATATATTTGGTGTGCAAACTCATTTGCCTTCAATTTATTGTGTCTCAAGTTTTTATTATTAAAAATAAATCATTCAATGATTTAATGTTTGATGTATTGGTGGAGAAAGTTATGGCAAATATGTGTTTATTTTTCTTCGCTGATTGCGGGGGAGATATCGAGTAATTTGAAGACATTTGTAAATAATTATTGAAAACTTAGATTCTGTTTCTAATTTCTGCCACAAATTCCTCATATAATCAACAATTTTGTTGTCTTTTAGACATTCTTTGAAATGTGTATTTAACATAACGTATAAATATTTTTCAGAATTCATTTGATATAAAAATATATGTGTCTTTCATCGGTTCAGACTATTATCTATTTATTGCATAATCACTACTCTCTCAACAACTTTGAGCACACATTTCGTGTATATATTTATAAAACTCAGTCTAAGCCACGTCTGAATTGCGAGAACTTTTTAGACATCAATTTAGAAAAACGCCAAAAATTGTTACACTATTTATAAAGCTGCTATAAAATTCTGTTGAATTGAATTATAAATATAATTTATTTTAAAGGTAGAATTTAATAATTCAGTATTTTCAACAAAATGACATTTAATTGTTAACAAAGAATAATTTATTTGCCTTAATACTTTAAATATGATTATTTTTATGGTAATAATATAATATTTGTACTTTAAATTCAAAATGATTTTAATACAAGTCTACAGCAAGTTCTGTTGAATAGAATCCAATTCTTCAGTTCTCTCTCTCTCTCTCTCTCTCTCTCTGCGTATTCACAGATAAGTGTTTTCTCTACTATTATAAGGAAAATCTATGTTTGTCTGCACTTCACTTCAAAGCATATTTCAAATCCATGGACTCATTAAATAAAAAATAAAGTGAACTAAACTTATAAACCAATCATTTTTGAGAGAGAGAGAGAGAGCAGATTAAAAATAGTTTTTTACAGTGAAAGAAGAAGTGGAAAAGTCTTAATCTTTTATGAAAAATTGCCAAAAAGTTTTTGCGCATAAACTGAGATGAATTAATTCTCTC
>CAJPVJ010002207.1:0-13714 GCA_905397405.1 Oppiella nova
ATAGCAAAAACTTTATGCTCAAGGCAAATATGATCACTAAATACGTGTTAAACAATATTTACTACAATTTAGTTGTAGTCGTATTCACACTGTTTTTCTCATCAATGATTGCCTCATATTTAGACCCCAATAGTGGTTATAATATAATTAGTCTCATATTTTGGTCAATAATCCTGGTCAATTGGTCCGTAAGCTTCTACACGATATTCTGTATAATTATTATACTGTGGTATATATTGTCACTGTACCTTAAGCTTAAATACACCCTGATCAATGAACAAATTAAGTTATGTGTTAAGTATAGTAATAAGAGATTGTTATTTAAAACTATTAATGAACACAAACTTTGCACTCAAATCACCTTAAAATGTAATGAATTTTTCAAGTATATAATTTTTATAATCTACTATTTGGTGACCCCGGGTATTGAGATCATATTGTATTTATCGCATTCAAACGACACGCTAATATACGCGAGATTTATAACATGTTTTGTATTTATAAACACTGGTTTAATGGTGTACATGGTTAATGTGATCGGGGTATCCGTGAATAAGTCAGCCAATATGTGTAAATCTAGTTTATATTCATTTTTAGTCAAAAATAATCTAAATTTACGGCAAAATCTCAAATTAAATGCTTTCATTGAGAGTGTGAGTCGACTGGACATTGGTTTCTATTGCTATGACTTGTTTCCTATGAATAACTACGAGTTCTATGAATACTGTTATATAATTGCAAAAAATTATTTCTTAATACTCCAGTTGTTTAATACTAGTTTGTGGCAGTAATCGGATTAAACTATAATTAGTAACATACCTAAACATATAGTGAATCTATTATAGGGTTGTATTGAATACACTACTGTCAAATAATAGTTACATTTTGTTAATACTGTAATAGGATTATTTTATAATGTATGCTAATATTGTGAATACACTTTTCAGATCCTGTATTGTAATTTTGATTTTTAATGTTATTAACTTTCTATCGACTATTTCAAATGCTATTTATAAATTTAAATTAAACTTTGTACAGTAGTGTATGGTAAATCATATATTTTTATTAGTAATAAAATATCAAATAAAAGTTAATGTATTTTTTAGTATATGATTTAATGATAAATATGAAAAATAAAACTCATTACCAAGTTATGTTACATCATTAAACAAATAATAATTAGATCAAGTATAGTGGGTATAGTAAGTTCAATATAGTGGAGTTCATAATTGAGTATTGATTTATTAATTGGTTTTATTAAAATTAATTTTAAAAAAATTAAATTTTAAATTAAAAAAATAATTTATTAAAACCTTCACAAATTTTCCACAAGAATAAGTGTCAAAATAATTATTCATTTCTATAAATATTTGTTTGAAATACCTAGGGAATATTATTTTACTTTTGTGCCAACTAACATTAACTAACACAAAAATTTATAGTACAGGTAAACGTGTGATCAGTTTAGTACTGCACCATTATTTAATAATATTGTATATCTAAAATACGTTTACTAGAGGACTTTCATAATGGTATAGAATAAATAACTTATTATCTTATTCAGGGTACATTTACGTCTGTATCTCATTCCCACAGACTGTACACACTTTAATAAATCGATTGAATACTTATTATAAATAATTATCAAATACTTTAGCTCACTATATCTATTGGGAAAGTAAAACATATGATAAGAAACACTAATAAATACTTAGAAATAAGTGCTTTATTTAGTCTGTAAGTGTATGGCAACAGTAAGCATGGACAAACATTTAATTTATGTGTTTTTACAAATTTGCTTTACCTTATTCGCTATTACCGGTATTTAAACAAATTTATTATAACTCCTAGTAAGTAGTATTTAATTATTATGTTTTTTAAACAGTCGGCGCCCGACGGGAATGTATCATAAGAAAAGTGAAGGACGCGGACACAGTCTGTGTCTGTAACCAAACATATTGTGATGACTTCCCGGCCCTCAAGCGCCCAAAGAGTGGTTTCCTAACGGTTTATGAGAGCAATAAAGCCGGAGAAAGGTTTAAGGAAACAGAACTCCAGTTCGGCTCAACCATCGACTCAACGGCCGACCAAACGGTTGTCGTGACTATCGATAAGACACAGAAATATCAGACAATCTTCGGATTCGGCGCCGCCTTTACGGACAGTACGGGACAAATGCTGTCGTCTGTCAACCAATCGTTGGCTGATCTGCTGATTGATAGCTACTTCTCAGACAATGGCATCGAGTACTCAATGGCCAGAATACCCATCGCTGGCACAGACTTCTCGGACAGACCCTACTCTTACGATGACGTCGACGGGGATTTAGAGCTCAAACATTTTGCACTTCAAAAGGAGGACTTGGAGTGGAAAGTATGCAAAAACTATAAGATTTTATTTAACAGTACTTTGTATTCAAAACTAATACATAATAACTGATCCGTAGATCCCATACATTCAAAGAGCACTGAAAGTAAGTCCGCATAAAATAAAACTCTTCGGCAGCCCCTGGAGTCCCCCCTCTTGGATGAAGACTAACCACAAGTTCAACGAGAGTGGATTCATAAGGGGTGACATCGGCGGCGAGTACTACCAGTCGTGGGCCAACTATTTCGTGAAGTAATTTGCAATTCATATATGCATTAAACACATCCAAACTCTTACCCTTGAGTTTACCACAGATTTCTGGACGCATACAAATCGCATGACATAAACCTATGGGGGGTTACCGTCGAGAATGAGCCGCTAGCGGGGCTGAACCCTAATTACTCGTTCAACTGCCTGAACCTAACCGGCCCTACGGAACGGGATTTCGTGAAACTCAATTTGGGTCCGACCCTCGCGAAGGCCGGGTATGGTAGAGACAAACTGCAACTCATGATATACGATGACAACACCAACACTTTAAAAGACTACGTGAAGCCTATTATGGGGGACAAGGAGGCAGCAAAGTACGTGTCCGGCATAGCCTATCACTGGTACGGCAATACACCGATGGGAGGCTTTCCCGACCAATTCCTCACCGAAGTCCACAAAAACTATTCCGAGGTATTCCTACTAAACACAGAGGCCTGTCATCTGGACGGCCCTGAGCTCGGGCGCTGGGATTACGCCGAGAGATACGCCTACGATATCATTAGGGTATGTGCGCCTGGTACCATTTAATTATCTAGGTGTTGTTAATTATGTATTATTTATGTAGGCTTTGAATAATTTTCTGTACAGAATATTCTTGACTCTCATTCGTGTCATTAAATTGTTTCACGTGTTTATAGGCTTTGAATAATTACGTGAGGGGTTGGGTGGAGTGGAATATGGCACTGGACATGGATGCGGGACCAAGGTGGAATGAGAAAAAGGGCTACGGGGGTACTTTGAATATAGACCCGGCTAAAGGGGAGGCCTACAAACAGCCCTCGTTTTACACGATCGGACACTTCAGTAAGTTTTTGTCACCCGATTCCGTGCGCATCGGATATACTGTCGACAAAACGATTGCCAACTTCTCGGCGGTTGTCGTCCAGAGACCCGACAATCAAACGGTTTTGGTGGCACTCAATGCCCGCGCCGACGATATTGTGCTCACTATCCAAGAGTCCAGTCGTAAGGTCTCGCATCCATGTCCAGTGCCATATTCCACTCCACCCAACCCCTCACGTAATTATTCAAAGCCTATAAACACGTGAAACAATTTAATAGTTGTCGTCCAGAGACCCGACAATCAAACGGTTTTGGTGGCACTCAATGCCCGCGCCGACGATATTGTGCTCACTATCCAAGAGTCCAGTCGTAAGGTCTCGCATACAATACCCGCACATTCTGTTCAGTCGTATATTTGGTGAAAGGTTTATAAGTTTTTGAGTCAAAGAAAAAATATTAGTATTAAAATTATACAAGAATTTTGAATAAATAAATTATTCACAAAATATTTGTTTTGTATCACGATGTTTAAAATCAAAATTATTTTAGTCGAAAGTGTTTAAAAAATTATTTACTTTAATAATCTTGCTAACTTACTATTACATAAACACCAGTTTTATCACTCTATCACTGTACTAACAATTTCGTATAAATACAATACTATAAATAATACATTTTAATAATTTAAATAAATATTTTTGTATAACTTACTATGGCTACAGTATTTGGAATTATGTAAATAATTATTTACTAATTAATTATTAAATATAATTCAAAATTTTAAATGAAATTTTAGATGATAACTGTTTTAAGAATAATATAAAATAAATAAAAATAATAGTATAGACAGAGTCTGGTAAAAACAAGCTCATAAATACATTGCAATAATCTTATTAAAATACATATGTTTAAATATGTTTTAACAAAATATTTCAAACAATTATGATTTTAATATGATAAATATTTATGTTATTTTTAAAAAGCTACAGTAATTTAAAACATACACGTTTATTTATACACTTATTATCCGGTGGACTATATTTTGCAAAATATTATTTGTATTTTAAGACAATTACATAAAATAGTTTGCTTTTGGGACAGGGATTCATATAATATTTTAGTGGTCTCTCAAAACAATAATTATTTCAAACCTTATAAATCATATAAATATATTATGAACTAAATATTTTTTCTTAAAAACAAACAAATAATACATTAAAAAATATAATTTCTATCAAACATAACGTGTTAACTAAACTTTAACAATAAATACAATTGTTTTATACTATATTTCAAATTACAAAAAAAATATTTATTCAAAACAGTTACAAATATTTAACCAAAAATAGACCATTCAATAGATAAATATTTTTTAAATGCTTAACAAATAGCACGGAGTTTTTAAATACAATGAATGTTAAACAAAATTGTTTTATTAAATTATATGAACCGAATCATTGAGTTAATTCACTCTACCCTACCTTCCCATCCATTTCCTCCCTATTAATACCTTAAATAGACTAAAGATTGCAATAAAATAATTATGAATAAACACATGAAAATGATGACCTGTTTCTACATTTCCTTTAACTTATAATATCTAAATTAAATGCGATATTTATAAATAATAACAATATACAGTTATCTAATGAATAAAAATTACTTTTTAAATTTGAGGTCAAACACAATTACCGTAAATATTTGTGCAAATTATATACGAGTTATGGTATTATTATTAAAGGCATTCAAAAGTATATCTCATTTGAGTCTTAAATACACTTTTCCAGCGATAATAATGTCTTAAATCTGTTAATAAAAATAGCAAAAACAGATACTTTGAACTTCACTTTATTGAACTCATTTCAATATTAAGACATAAATAAAACATTTTCTCAAAAATTATTTTACGATCTCTCGGCAGACATGCAATAAAACTCGTGAATTAATACAACTTTCCGTTTGAATAGAAAATGCTTTAAAATATAAAATATATTACAATTCAGTCGTAAAAACCATAATTAATATGAGGTAGAAATGCATAAAACATCTGTATTTATAGATATAATATATTTATTATGTATTACTTGGAGATCCCATAATAAATATAGCAAATCATGAGATATAATAATTATTATAATAAGTATTTACTTTTGAAACAACATTTGAGTTGTTATTTCAATATTTTATATATCAATAGTAATTGTATTTTACAAATATTTTTTACTTTAATTATTATTATTGTATTATTTTTAGGGTCAAAATGATGGGACAGAAAAAGTAACACAAAATATTTTCTGTCAATAAATTGGTTTCATTTGTGTTACAAATAAACACATTTTATTACCAAAGAAAAAGTATTTCAATGAATAAGTCATAAAACAAATACTACTGAATATGTTATATAAGTGTCGCTTTTGGGGTAAAAGTTTTATTATGTTTTCAATTGGAAACTAATTTTCATTTCTATTTTGTATTCAAAAATAGTTTTTGATTTTTTTTATCGCATTTCTTATGTAATCTTGAGATCGAAATAAATTAAAATTTTTAAATTTATATCATATTAACGATAAACTAAATATTTATATACAAAAGCATTGATCGATTGATATTCAAATCGCAATGCATTTATACATTTAATATACAATTTCAATATTAATTAATTGAATAAAATTAAAAATCAGATAAAATGCTTAACGAAAACTAAAAATAACTATTTATTCGCAGTCCTTAACACTGAACTAAATACTCGACTCAAATGTATAGTTATTTTTGTATTACTTTCAGGAATCGGAGGCAAAAATATTTTTGTGTCAAACACTCGATTAAAACCCCAAAAAACAACTTTTAATACAAAAACAACTTTTAATACAAAACTTTATTTATAAAAAAAATACTTATCGATACTTACGGCACAAAATTGGGTATAATCTGGTAGACGGGCACCGGTTTGGGCACCAGGTATGGCAGCTTTTTAGGTGGCAGCACAATTGGCGTGGACATTTTACGGATGACAATGGGCAGAGGTAGGGGCACCGGGAGTGGGATTATGTTTTTCACACGTATCGAGTGTAGTAAACCGAGAGCCAGCAACTTTTTCTTCAGTTTAATAGCCGATGATAAGCTGGCTATTTGTAGCACCAGTAGTATCAACACAAATGACTTGATTATGCCGTAGAAATTCATGGCTATGGGTGTCAGTGGCTTAAGATTAGGTGATTTTTATAACATATTATGGGATGAGAAATAGTTTTGTATTAAATAGTAAACTGTTTTAAAACAAATGCTTATATCATAGGAGATGTAGTTTCGTATGAAAGAGATTAATGAATCAAAAACTTTTAAAACAAACACTTCTTATAAATCATTCACAAAATGTAAAAAACATTTTCATATCCGAAGTAATCGTATTGTGTTTTTAAAGTGAGACAAAAAAAACTGTTTTATATTTTGTATAACATTTTGTTTCTAGAAAACAGTCATTGAAAAACATACACAGAAACTGAAGCACCGGTAGGTAAGTGATGGCAAAAACTATAAGAGGTTTTCCTACATATTTTCGTTGTGACACTATTTTGCACTCAAATATCTATAACTAAACTGAATGTTGAACTGAAACTTACGGCAAGTTTTTTCTCTCTCGCTCTCTATATCTCTCACTCTTAAGAGAGTTTCAAGTTTTCAGGTGAGAGAGAGAGAGAGAGAGAGAGAGAGAGAGCATAGAAAAGTTTTAGGAAAAATAAAATTACAGTATTATATGTAATACGGCGTTATTGACCCTGAATGCTATAATACACACTACATTTTACAGGTATAACTGTAACTAATATAACATTTATAATGTATATATTTATTTTTAGTGAACACATAACCCGAATATTATGATTGTTATTAATACCGCCATAAGTTGTCTTTAAATTATATAATAATAAGTATAAAATTATTTATCTGTTTTTAAAGTTATTACACTTTTTAGGGGAGAGTTTTTGTATATCACTTGTCGTGTTATATAAGTTAAAGGAAATGTAGAAACAGGTCATCATTTTCATGTGTTTATTCATAATTATTTTATTGCAATCTTTAGTCTATTTAAGGTATTAATAGGGAGGAAATGGATGGGAAGGTAGGGTAGAGTGAAATAACTCAATGATTCGGTTCATATAATTTAATAAAACAATTTTGTTTAACATTCAGTGTATTTAAAAACTCCGTGCTATTTGTTAAGCATTTAAAAAATATTTATCCATTGAATGGTCTATTTTTGGTTAAATATTTGTATTTGTTTTGAATAATTTTTTTTGTGATTTGAAATACAGTATAAAACAATTGTATTTATTATTAAAGTTTAGTTAACACGTTATGTTTAATAGAAATTATATTTTTTAATGTATTATTTGTTTGTTTTTTGGAAAAAATATTTAGTTCATAATATATTTATATGATTTATAAGGTTTGGAAATAATTATTGTTTTGAGAGACCACTAAAATATTATATGAATCCCTGTCCCAAAAGCAAACTATTTCATGTAATTGTCTTAAAATACAAATAATATTTTGCAAAANATATTATATGAATCCCTGTCCCAAAAGCAAACTATTTCATGTAATTGTCTTAAAATACAAATAATATTTTGCAAAATATAGTCCACCGGATAATAAGTGTATAAATAAACGTGTATGTTTTAAATTACTATTGCTTTTTAAAAATAACATAAATAGCTTTGAAATATCTTAAAATCATAATTGTTTGAAATATTTTGTTAAAACATATTTAAACATATGTATTTTAATAAGATTATTGCAATGTATTTATGAGCTTGTTTTTACCAGACTTTGTCTATACTATTATTTTTATTTATTTTATATTATTCTTAAAACAGTTATCATCTAAAATTTCATTTTAAATTTTGAATTATATTTAATAATTAATTAGTAAATAATTATTTACATAATTCCAAATACTGTAGCCATAGTAAGTTATACAAAAATATTTATTTAAATTTTTAAAATGTATTATTTATAGTATTGTATTTATACGAAATTGTTAGTACAGTGATAGAGTGATAAAACTGGTGTTTATGTAATAGTAAGTTAGCAAGATTATTAAAGTAAATAAATTTTTAAACACTTTCGACTAAAATAATTTTGATCATTAATTTTAAACATCGTTATACAAAACAAATATTTTGTCAATAATTTATTTATTCAAAATCCTTGTATAATTTTAATACTAATATTTTTTCTGTGAATCAAAAACTTGTAAACCTTTCACCAAATATACGACTGAACAGAATGTGCGGGTATTGTATGCGAGACCTTACGACTGGACTCTTGGATAGTGAGCACAATATCGTCGGCGCGGGCATTGAGTGCCACCAAAACCGTCTGATTGTCGGGTCTCTGGACGACAACCGCCGAGAAGTTGGCAAATGTTTTGTCGACAGTATATCCGATGCGCACGGAATCGGGTGACAAAAACTTACTGAAGTGTCCGATCGTGTAAAACGAGGGCTGTTTGTAGGCCTCCCCTTTAGCCGGGTCTATATTCACGGTACCCCCGTAGCCATTTTTCTCATTCCACCTTGGTCCCGCATCCATATCCAGTGCCATATTCCACTCCACCCAACCCCTCACGTAATTATTCAAAGCCTACATAAATAATACATAATTAATAACACCTAGATAATTAAATGGTACCAGGCGCACATACCCTAATGATATCGTAGGCGTATCTCTCGGCGTAATCCCAGCGCCCGAGCTCAGGGCCGTCCAGATGACAGGCCTCTGTGTTCAGTAGGAATACCTCGGAATAGTTTTTGTGGACTTCGGTGAGGAATTGGTCGGGAAAGCCTCCCATCGGTGTATTGCCGTACCAGTGGTAGGCTATGCCGGAGACGTACTTTGCTGCCTCCCTGTCCCCCATAATAGGCTTCACGTAGTCTTTTAAAGTGTTGGTGTTGTCATCGTATATCATGAGTTGCAGTTTGTCTCTCCCATACCCGGCCTTCGCGAGGGTCGGACCCAAATTGAGTTTCACGAAATCCCGTTCCGTAGGGCCGGTTAGGTTCAGGCAGTTGAACGAGTAATTAGGGTTCAGCCCCGCTAGCGGCTCATTTTCGACGGTAACCCCCCATAGGTTTATGTCATGCGATTTGTATGCGTCCAGAAATCTGCGGTAAACTCAAGGGATAAGAGTTTGGATGTGTTTAATGCATATATGAAATGCAAATTACTTCACGAAATAGTTGGCCCACGACTGGTAGTACTCGCCGCCGATGTCACCCCTTATGACTCCACTCTCGTTGAACTTGTGGTTAGTCTTCATCCAAGAGGGGGGACTCCAGGGGCTGCCGAAGAGTTTTATTTTATGCGGACTTACTTTCAACGCTCTTTGAATGTATGGGATCTACGGATCAGTTATTAATAATAATCCATGAAAAAGATTTATACTGTATAAATATTCTTATTATGTATTAGTTTTGAATACAAAGTACTGTTAAATAAAATCTAATAGTTTTTGCATACTTTCCACTCCAAGTCTTCCTTTTGAAGTGCAAAATGTTTGAGCTCCAGATCCCCGTCGACGTCATCGTAAGAGTAGGGTCTGTCCGAGAAGTCGGTGCCAGCGATGGGTATTCTGGCCATTGAGTACTCGATACCATTGTCCGAGAAGTAGCTATCAATTAGCAGATCAGCCAACGATTGGTTGACAGACGACAGCATTTGTCCCGTACTGTCCGTAAAGGCGGCGCCGAATCCGAAGATTGTCTGATATTTCTGTGTCTTATCTATAGTCACGACAACCGTTTGGTCAGCCGTTGAATCAATGGTTGAGCCGAACTGGAGTTCCGTTTCCTTAAACCTTTCGCCGACTTTATTGCTCTCATAAACCGTAAGGAAACCACTCTTTGGGCGCTTGAGGGCCGGGAAGTCATCACAATATGTTTGGTTACAGACACAGACTGTGTCCGCGTTTACCACTTTTCTTACTATACATTCCCGTCGGGCGCCGACTGTTTGGGAAACATAATAATTAAATACTACTTACTAGGAGTTATAATAAATTTGTTTTAAATACCCGTTATAGCGAATAAGGTAAAGCAAATTTGTAAAAACACAAAAATTAAATGTTTGTCCATGCTTACTGTTGCCATACACTTAACAGGCTAAATAAAGCACTTATTTCTAAGTATTTATTAGTGTTTCTTATCATATGTTTTACTTTCCCGATAGATATAGTGAACTAAAGTATTTGATAATTATTTATAATAAGTATTCAATCGATTTATCAAAGTGTTTACAGTCTGTGGGAATGAGATACAGACGTAAATGTACCCTGAATAAGATAATAAGTTATTTATTCTATATCATTATGAAAGTGCTCTAGTAATTGTAATTTAGATATATAGTATTATTAAATAATGGTGCAGTGTTAAACTGATAAAATTAATTATACGTTTACCTGTACTATAAATTTAGCGTTAGTTAATGCTAGTTGAAGTTTTATATGGTATAAAATTAAAATAATATTCACTAGGTATAATGAATTTCAAACAAATATTTATAGAAATGAATAATTATTTTTACACTTATTGTAGTGGATAATTTTGAAAGTTTTTGATTAAAATCAATACTCCATTAATGAACTCCACTATACTGTTTTTAATATCTCAATTAATAAGTACATAATGACCTAGGTATACAACTGATAAGCACGTTATACTGTAGTATAGTATTCTGTAGTGTGCAAATTAAAGATTTCAATTATTTTGTACATTACTAAGTTCACTTTTAATTAATGCATTAATTAATCGTAAGTAAAATTGCCACAAACTTTGTAAAAACAAAACACCATACTTTTATTTTAAAATAAATTCAAGTAATCCAGTTCAACTAATCACATGTTTATTAATATCCAAAACAATTTATATGACAAAAAATATCTAAAAAATGGACATAAACTCCAGTATTAAGAAGTAATTCTTTGCGACTATAGTTAAGTACTGATAAAACTCGTAGTCATTCATCGGAAACACATCTAAACAATAAAAGCCAATATAAGGTCCAGTGGACAGCCTTTCCACAAACGCCTGTACTTTCAGACTCTCGTATCTAGTGGTCCGGTATTGTGCCAGAAATGAATGCAAAACCCCATAACCCTTATGGGCCTGACGTGAAAACCTGGCGCACATGGCGTTTGCCACGAACACCATGAGCCCGACCACCACCACCTTCCCTCCCAGTGTCAGCCGTACGTACAGATTGCTCTCGACGGACAGGTAGTAGTATAGGGCAAACTCGAGGGTGGGGGTCGACACGTAGTATACGACAAACAGCGGGTATTTGTAAAAGTCGTTCAAACGGGTGGTTAGTTTAGTGAGTAGGTTGTGCTCGATGATGACTTTCATTAGTAGGTACTTATTGCCGGTGCGTACACAGGACTCCAGTTTCAGATTGATTTGCATGAACTGGTACTTGAGGTAACCGGTGGTCAGGTGGCACACGACAAAACACACGCATACTATGGCGTAGGCCTGTGTCGAAAATACGAGAGTACAGGCGCTCCAGAATAGCACGTATAGCAGGCAATAGTCGTGGTTATCGGGGCTCAGGTAGGAGACCATTATGGTGGCGAACAGTACAGCAAACGTTAGCGCCGTTAGCCCTATGAACACACCCGACAGCACGGTGTTGGTCACCGCCGAGCAGTTCGTGGAAAGCCTACTCTCAAGCGTACGGTTCAGTCGTATGCGAAAGCGTCGACACTTGAGATCGTTGAGGAACGGGTAGACTGTGAACGTCCGGCGCCATTCATGCCAATCAAATATGGCTAATATCAATACCAAAGTCATGAATGTCATCGACAGTACCGATGAGATCAGCTTCTCGTCGCCCAAGAGGTACATCCCGTCACTCATGAGCGCCCGTATGTATGGGGCGGTAGGAGCTAAGGTGGCGCACACCATGAATCTAATCATGTATACCATGTGAACCAATCGGGTGATTATGACAGCGATTAGGCGCCGGGTCTCACGTCGACCGGACAGGTAGTCGTCGAATGACAGGGAAGTCATAATATATGTGTTTCGCAAGAATTTCTCGATTGTCTCAATACTGGCCACCAGTTTGTCGCCACTTTTATCGCGTTTAAAGTATTTATTAATACAGTACTTACAGGGTTTTGGATGACTTGTGTCAGGGACATCCCTCACCACTTCCATGTCTATGGGTTTGTGGCTATTTTCTGGCGATATTTTGTTTGTATTTTTAAACATTTTGATCAGAATTTTGATTATTAATGAATTCTTAGTGTTTTATAAGATAAATATGAATGAATAACATTTAAACGTATTTTACAGTATTTTTATAGTATTAAAGTATTTTAAAGTATTTTGGTGTCATTTTTTCACAATCAAAAAAGATTTTTTTTTGTGTAATAAATGTACTCAAAAAAAACTTATACTAACTTAGTATTGATTTGTGTGAATCATTTTATTTACAAAAACAATATACTAGGTATATTGATCTAATTATTATATGTTTAATGATGTAACATAACTTGGTAATGAGTTTTATTTCTAATATTTATCATTAAATCATATAATAGAAAATGCATTAACTTTTATTTGATAATTTATTACTAATAAAAATATATGATTTACCATACACTACTGTACAAAGTTTAATTTAGATTTATAAATAACATTTGAAATAGTCAATAGAAAGTTAATAACATTAAAAATCAAAATTACAATACCGAATCTGAAAAGTTTATTCAAAATATTAGCATACATTATAAAATAATCCTATTATTAACACAAAGTGATTATTATTTAAAAGTAGTTTATTCAATACTGCCGTATATAATAGATTCAGTATATGTTTAGGTATGTTACTAATTATAGTTTAATCCAATTACTGCCACATATTAAACAACTGGAGTATTAAGAAATAATTTTTTGCAATTATATAACAGTATTCATAGAACTCGTAGTTATTCATAGGAAACAAGTCATAGCAATAGAAACCAATGTCTAGTCGACTCACACTCTCAATGAAAGCATTTAATTTGAGATATTGCTGTAAATTTAGATTATTTTTGGCTACAATAATTTAAAACATACACGTTTATTTATACACTTATTATCCGGTGGACTATATTTTGCAAAATATTATTTGTATTTTAAGACAATTACATGAAATAGTTTGCTTTTGGGACAGGGATTCATATAATATTTTAGTGGTCTCTCAAAACAATAATTATTTCCAAACCTTATAAATCATATAAATATATTAT
>CAJPVJ010002208.1:0-13710 GCA_905397405.1 Oppiella nova
ATGTATATATATATATATTATATATATATTCCGGAATAACTTTTTTCGATGAAATATATGAAATAAAATAATTGCAAAACCACTAAATAAATGATAATTTTTTTGTCTCTCCATTCAATCATTAATAGCTGTGAAAGGCATGTGATGTGCGACTGTATGGACATCACCGATAGAAACGGATTAAATGAGTTGATATAGTCATCATCGACGGGTGCCAACCATTACATCAATATTATGACAAACACTGGTCGTCTCCCTTGCCTTACATTTATCCGTGAATTTCAATTCACTGTTCATATAATCAATTTGTTGTCCATTGCATGCGTTTCCGTCAGTTCAGGTAAAAACACTATTATTATTAGTCCTTTTCATAGCATTTTGACCCTTGCCTTACATTTATCCGTGAATTTCAATTCACTGTTCATATAATCAATTTGTTGTCCATTGCATGCGTTTCCGTCAGTTCAGGTAAAAACACTATTATTATTAGTCCTTTTCATAGCATTTTGTGTTTTATTTATTATGTATTACAAAATCATTTAATATTTAATTATGTGAGACAGCAAATGATGTTCACATTATGGCATTCAATCTATTTTTGTTCAATTTGTGCATGCCGTTTAATGTATGCTTAATTAATATTTTGTTAAAATATACAAATACGATGCTTGATATAATTATAAAATAGTCCTTAAGATATATATAAATTTATATATATAATGGTAAGCTTGTGTAGATAATTTATTATGTTATGTTATTTTAATTTCTAATTATTATGTTATTTTTATTATGTTATATTTATTATGTTATTATCGTAACATGCTAGATGTGATATTCAAGTTAGCAATATATTTTCAAACACTTATATAATAGAGTTTATTATTAACACATGATTATTGAATGCAAAGGAAATTAAAGTTTTTCCAAACGGATGTCTCAAAAATATTATGAGTTTTAACACATTTAGGGAGAGAGTGAGTGAGTGAGTGAGTGAGTGAGTGAGAGAGAGAGAGAGAGAGACTTAATTTAAAGATGTGATCTATTTCGGCAAAAATCCTCCAGAAAATAATTATTAAAATTTCTCTACTTTTATATACAATTCTTGTCCTTCAAAATTGAATTTCAAATTATATGCAAATAAATTAAAATACAAAAAAAGTAAGGAATCGTTTTATACACAAAACTTATTAAGGATTTTGCTTTTTATATGAGGAGATGATAATGAATTTCAGAGAAAAGGCTATTTATATAAGAAATTAATTTTATTATATGTATAAATACTTTGCGTAAAGTTATTCGTTGACTGTATTAAAAAAACAAATAAATTAAATATTAAGGCAAACCAAACAATTTGATTAAGTTTGAGTGAATAAAATTAATTAATTTCTTAATTAAGCAAGCCAAACTCATAGCACTTTTAGTTTTATAGTTTTATATAATTATAATTTCATGTGAAATAACTGTATTTAATGCTAGTTTCGGATATATTGCAAATTTTCAATACTATTGGCCGCAGTTTGCAAACTGTCTGAACGGGGCATACGTTTGGACGTAGCGGTCAGTCGTTGTCTCATTGCCTCGTCGTTTAGGACACTATCGATAGCCTCCAAAAACATTTTGCTTGGAGTCTATGTATGTCTAATCGGACGCCAAACCATAACATCTCCACTCAAATGGAGCTAAAAAGCAAATAAATTAAATATTATGGCAAATCAGACAATTTGATTAAGTTTGATGAATAAAATTAATTTAATTTCTTAATTAAACAATACATTTTCAGTGAATTATATACGCCATGAAAGCCAAATATTGACTTTAATAAGTTTATATTAACATTAGAGTTGTATACAGTAGAAAATGTATAGTATTGATTTTATTTACCAAATATATTTTGGCAATACTTTTTAAATTAATAAAATGTGAAATTGATTTTTATTATTATCAAACTAGAAAACTATTACAAAATTTGGCAGTCTACATAGGTTATATGTTTTATATAAAATAATATACTGTATAACTTACTAATAATTGTTATAGTTAATTAATTAATTAATTATTATTATTATAAAACTTCTTTATTTATAAAGTTTATGAAAAGGAGACAATTGATTGAAAACAATGAATTTATGTTATAATTTATACAAAACTTTTGTGTATAAGTCATGAATAGGATATACAAAAAAAAGGAAAGCCTTTCGTGCGAAATATAAGTCAAATAATAAAAACAATTTGACATTAAAAAGAGGCAAAAAAATTTGGCTCTAATATCAGTCGATTGTATTCTCATCATATAATTAAGTTATAGAAATAGTTTGAATCAACTCTTTTAGACAATGAAAAAGCAAATAAAACTCTACTCTAATAACAGTGGCAATAATTTTTAGCAAATTTATGCTCACATTTATTATAATCACTAGTGGATAATGTTTGCAATTTGTTACTTACAAACACACAAAAATACTTTAATAGTATGAATGATTAGAGATTTAAATTTTACTTAATTTTAATTATAAGCGTATAAGCGATGAGATAGTAGTGTAGAAAAATAGCAAATATTGCAAAATGTGTGTTGAATTGAGTGGAGATCATGGCTTACAGACTAATTGAATTGGTTTTTGTTAGGGGGATAGGAGTTTGCAATTAAATTGAATCAATGCGTTGAGTATTATGATAGCGAGTGTAGGAGAGAGAGAGAGAGAGATGTACGTGAAAATCAGTGCCATCACTACTACTTCCCTAATGACACAAATGGATGAAATTACTTGAAAAACTTCAACAAAAACACATCACATTTACCTCTGATCTTAACATTTGTTTTGTCAGGTATTCCGGGAATCAAATTAAGAACCGCTGAATTAGGAGAGGATAATACCGGTAAGTGTTTTGCCCATAAATACCCACATATTTTCTTACTGTTTAGACTAACTGTCCTCAACATCGCATGAAATACAGACAAAACAATCCATTATTTACGAGACGTTTTGTCAAATCGATTATTGACTGATATTTTATTGAATGATCTGTTTTTTAGCTGGACTTTGAAGTCTCTCTCTCTCTCTCTCTCTCCAGGCTTGCATTAAGTTTTATATTAGATTTATTCGCTTATAATAAACTTCCGGCTCTTTTCATGTAATAAATTGAATTCAAATTTTTTTATATTTTTGTTTGTGGTCAATATTTGCTAGTATTAGTATAGTACTGTATAGTATAGTATTTATTTATAGCTATGATTTTTGTAGTATTCCGTAAAGTATTTTTATTTTTATTGAGTCAAAAACATATTGTCGATTCATTATTTGCCGTGAATTTATAAATTCAAAATGTATTTGAATTTTTCAATGTAATATAGTTTGAGTTTATTTTATTGATCCCTATGTATAAACACTATTGATATGAATTTCATAGTAGAGTTTCAGTGATTTTCAAATGATTATAAAGTAGTGAATTTGCGAGCTATGTTAATAATAATAATACAAAATAAACTTTTCATTTTATTTTCACAAAAAACATATTTTCTTGACTTATACGATACGAATAGATATTGAATTATAAGCGAAATGAATAAAAATAAATGAATAAAACTATTTATATGAATGCTATTATATTAGCCATTAAAGCTCGGGAGTTTTATATCTATATTAATATAAATATATTTATATTCAGGATATTAAGCATTTAGACGTTGAGAATATTCTGGTGTGACAGACATGTTGTAGATTTCGATTTTCTTATTACACATCCAAACCAAAAACCCATACAAATTGTATGACAATGTATACCAATGTATAACGAGTTATATGTCTTTTTTTGTACGGAATCAGCGAAAACTTTACACTCAAATAGCGATTGAAAAAAATGTAAAATACTGTATAATATCTCCAAGTTTTTTATATGTATTAAAGCGTAACTCGTGTTATATTTATTGCATTTAAATTAAACTTGGATTTCAAACGCAGTCTTTATTTATATAAAAAGATGTAATTTATATTTCTTATAAGAAATGCACGCATAATATGTTAAATATATTGAATGAACACATATGGCATGGGTTTGTCTTATTTTGCGTAAATTAATGCACTTTTGTATTACTTATTGCTTGAGTAAAAACAATAGATTTTCACAATTTGAAAAAAGTTAGACATAAGATATTTTATAATTATTCTGTATAAAGAATATTGTATCAGCATACATTTTATTTTTAATTTCATGATTACATAGGGAATATTTATGTAAACTTTAAATTAAATAATGTATTTCCAGTTTTATCATTGTTTATGAATTATATTTAATATATTCACAAAAATATATATTTAAAGTGATATATATTAATTTCATTAACTATTAAATTGGTTTCATAAGTTTAAAACCAGTATTTTAATAGCAAATAAAAATAAAAATCATTGAATTTTATAATTTTATACAAGTTTTTCTTGGTTTTAGATTATTTATACACAGAATTAAATCAAATTTCATGCAATGATTAAAACATTACAAAGACTTTTGACTTATTTTGTAGTATCATTAGGGAAATTACAAGAAAAAAGACAAAATTTAATTAAAAATTCAATAAAATTCAATTACGTATCAAATGAGAGTTGACTTCAAACACGTGAGACAAACAAAAATCGGTGCACAGAATGCACCGCAAAATGTGTGTACAGAATATTCTGTGTGTATTGCAGTCTCTCATAGAAATGCAGTCAATTGAATGTGTATTCAAATGATTCGTGTAATGAATTGAATTTTCTTTGAAATCGATTACAAACTAAATTTCAAAAACAATGCGAAATTCATTGGAAAACAAAAGTGCCTTTTCTTACCATTAATTTATTGTGTACTACAATGAATAACAGATATATTTGACTATTATATAACCCACGTAAAAATATTCTACAAAATTTACTGTAAAATACAAAAAAAATATTCATGTTAAAATTACTTATTTAACAAAAACTATTTACTATATATTTATAATAACGTATACTTAATATAATTTATTAAAGTAATGTACAAATTTGTATATTGTATAAAACATTTACAAAGTTTAAAATTTTGTTTGAAATAAATTTGAATGAATTTATTTATTGAACTGACAAAACAATTTAAACGAAAATAATTTATGAATACACAGTGTATATACTTTTGAATTATTAAGCTTATGATAGAAATGAAAAGTTTATAACAACTATAAAAAGATTATTTTGGTTTCGTTTGGGAACTATAGTCGATATAATAGACAGTTATTTTAATTTTAGCTCTCGTTTTGCCAAACATTTTATACGTTGAGAGAGAGAGAGAGAGAGAGAGAGAGAGAGAGAGAGAGACGTAAAACTATTTTTTTATTGAATGGGAAAACATATAAACCGAAAAAATATGACTCAATAAAAGTCACAAACGTTTTTCGTATATACTGTATAGTATAGGAATCCCTGTATTATATAACTCCTACTATTATATCAGCAAATCTTACGTTTTATATATGAAAAGCTGAGTTAAGACCCGAAATATTAGCAACAATTTTATTTAATCATTCAATGGCTTTAGATTAACGGCACACATATTTTCGTGAGACGACTGTCCCCTTCAATAATAAAATTAAATGAAAGTCTATAACGAATGAGACGTTTATTCACTTTCGGTTTTCCTATCCGTACGGCTATTAAAAGCATTTTTTCTCGTTTTTCTTAACTAATACTACATCACGACTACTGTTTGAAGTACTCATTGATCGACTTTTTGCCACATTTTGCTTATGAAATTAAATTAAATTGATTTTTCACTACAGAATTGGTTTAATTGCTTAAAGTTTTTACATTACAAATAGATTCTGATATCACTTCCGGGATTCAATTCCCAAACAGTAGTAAAAATAAATTATTTATTATAGCCATACATTGTTGCGATAAATATTCCCATTATTTTTTATATTTTATAATTAGTTACATGCACTTAATAAATAAATTTATAATAACTGAATAAATTAATAACATTATCGCACATATTATATTTCAATTCTTGCTATCACACAATACTTTAATGAAATATTTACAACTTCTCACTGAATAGTATACTCAATATGAAATAAAAATGTAAATTTCAATTAAAATAATTTTTATACACAACTGATTGCCAGTCATTCATTCGCTAATTTGAAATCAAGGATTAAAATTGCCATTTAATGTTTAATATAAACTTTATGGCAAAACTTTTGTGTGTATTATTGTTGTAAATAGATATACAGTATAACAAAATACAGTCTGACCCCGAGATAAGGTTTTCATCGGTGCATGAGAAAACATTACCTTATCTCGGGATAAACATTATACGGAACCAATACAGTAATAAACTGCCGGTGCAGTAAACTAATGCACCTTAACAATATGAAATAAAAATGTAAATTTCAATTAAAATAATTTTTATACACAACTGATTGCCAGTCATTCATTCGCTAATTTGAAATCAAGGATTAAAATTGCCATTTAATGTTTAATATAAACTTTATGACAAAACTTTTCTGTGTATTATTGTTGTAAATAGATATACAGTATAACAAAATATAGTTAAAGTTTGCATTTAATTATGAGTGAAAAGTAATTAAAATCTCAAAAGCAGATCAAATACCATGCATATTTAAATAATTAATTAACAAAATATTGTAATTCACGAGTAATACTTTTTTGATGCAAATATATATATGATATTTTAAAATTAGAAAATTATTTTAATATAATATAATATTTACTACTATTCTGTAAACTTTCCCATTTCTATAGCCTTCCCTGAATACAGAGCACTGGTAGGCGATAGAGTGCAACTGCCTTGCAATATAAGTATGCCATCGAAAGGTATGCCAACAAAAAAAACTCTCATCAATTACTACAAATAAATTAATTGCGCTTGCTAACTAATTATATATATTTTAGACGACTCGATAACATTGATTCTGTGGTATAGGGGCGACACGACAGGCGGTCCCATATACTCAGTGGACGCCAGACAAATGCCTACCAAACAGGGCCAACACTTCCTGAGCGATGACCTCACAAATAGGGCGACACTTAATATATCCATCAGACCGGCGATCCTCACCATAGACCCGGTGCGAGCCGAGGATGAGGGCGAGTACAGGTGTCGAGTGGACTTCCGGTGGGGCCGTACCATGAATACGGTGGTCGGCCTTATAGTGATCGGTATGAATGCTAACCAAAAATAACAAATACATTCAGAATAATGAGTAGAATATTCTGTAAGAATAGGAGATTCCCATTAAGAATATTCTATAGAGAAAGGAGTTATAAATTATGGATTCGTTTGAGTCATTAACTCGAATGCATGTATCGATAGGCCATTTGATGGCTATTTGTTTTGTTGGTGTATATGAGTTGTGTGTTTGTAATGTATGTCTCTCTCTCTTTCTCCCTCTCTGTCATCGCACATGTAGTCCCTCCTCGACGAGTGATCATTAAGAATGAACGTCTGGAGCCATTAGACGAGTTGGCCGGACCTTATCAGGAGGACAGCGACGTGAGGCTGACGTGCGAAGCGAAAGGTGGTATGTGTTCAACCAATTTGTTAGTCGCTAATAGTCATAAAAATATAGTGATTATTGGGCTGCTCTTTGGGGTGTATGTGCCGCTGATGGTGTGTGTGTTTGGGATGTCATAACAGCCAGGCCGCCAGCTCTGGTCAAATGGTATCGCCATAACCAAGTGATCGATGACTCGTTTGAGATCATTCAAGAGGGGGCGCGAGTCCGCAACGATCTCACCATTAATAAAGTGACCAGGGCTGATTTATTTGCCGTGTATAGGTGTCAAGCCTTCAACACCAACCATACCGTTCCCATCGAAGCCAAAGTTATATTAGACATTACGCGTGAGTCGAGAAAAAATATATAAATTGTCTTAAGATTAATATCTTAATATAGTATAGTATTGTATTAATAATAAATTATACTAGGATATTTTTTTTGGGTGATATATTTGTCATTTTATTTGTATTTTTTTGTTCATAATTTGTTTCTCGCGTTTGGTTTTTAGATGTGTTTTGTATGTTTGGTATCGATTTGTGCGAAGCATTTGTTTTTAAGAAAAATACACACAAATTATATGCAGAAAATGTAAATTTAATACAACAACAAAAATCTACAGTAAAAAACTTATTCACATAAATAGAGAAACACTGAGACATTTAAGAGGAAATCGTTTGACAAAAAAAAAGTATATTTTATATTTAGATTTAGATTTTTGATGGAAATCTAACAGAAATCTTTTGCTTGACATTTGTGTAGCCGTTTTGAGAGAGAAAGAGAGAGAGAGAGAGAGAGAGACATACATTACAAACACACAACTCATATACACCAACAAAACAAATAGCCATCAAATGGCCTATCGATACATGCATTCGAGTTAATGACTCAAACGAATCCATAATTTATAACTCCTTTCTCTATAGAATATTCTTAATGGGAATCTCCTATTCTTACAGAATATTCTACTCATTATTCTGAATGTATTTGTTATTTTTGGTTAGCATTCATACCGATCACTATAAGGCCGACCACCGTATTCATGGTACGGCCCCACCGGAAGTCCACTCGACACCTGTACTCGCCCTCATCCTCGGCTCGCACCGGGTCTATGGTGAGGATCGCCGGTCTGATGGATATATTAAGTGTCGCCCTATTTGTGAGGTCATCGCTCAGGAAGTGTTGGCCCTGTTTGGTAGGCATTTGTCTGGCGTCCACTGAGTATATGGGACCGCCTGTCGTGTCGCCCCTATACCACAGAATCAATGTTATCGAGTCGTCTAAAATATATATAATTAGTTAGCAAGCGCAATTAATTTATTTGTAGTAATTGATGAGAGTTTTTTTTGTTGGCATACCTTTCGATGGCATACTTATATTGCAAGGCAGTTGCACTCTATCGCCTACCAGTGCTCTGTATTCAGGGAAGGCTATAGAAATGGGAAAGTTTACAGAATAGTAGTAAATATTATATTATATTAAAATAATTTTCTAATTTTAAAATATCATATATATATTTGCATCAAAAAAGTATTACTCGTGAATTACAATATTTTGTTAATTAATTATTTAAATATGCATGGTATTTGATCTGCTTTTGAGATTTTAATTACTTTTCACTCATAATTAAATGCAAACTTTAACTATACAGTCTGCCCCCGAAATAAGGTAACTCGGTATAAGGTAAACCCCGTGATAAGGTGCATTAGTTTACTGCACCGGCAGTTTATTACTGTATTGGTTCCGTATAATGTTTATCCCGAGATAAGGTAATGTTTTCTCATGCACCGATGAAAACCTTATCTCGGGGTCAGACTGTANTGGTATGTGTTCAACCAATTTGTTAGTCGCTAATAGTCATAAAAATATAGTGATTATTGGGCTGCTCTTTGGGGTGTATGTGCCGCTGATGGTGTGTGTGTTTGGGATGTCATAACAGCCAGGCCGCCAGCGCTGGTCAAATGGTATCGCCATAACCAAGTGATCGATGACTCGTTTGAGATCATTCAAGAGGGGGCGCGAGTCCGCAACGATCTCACCATTAATAAAGTGACCAGGGCTGATTTATTCGCCGTGTATAGGTGTCAAGCCTTCAACACCAACCATACCGTTCCCATCGAAGCCAAAGTTATATTAGACATTACGCGTGAGTCGAGTAAAAAAATAAATTGTCTTAAGATTAATATCTTAATATAGTATAGTATTGTATTAATAAATTATATTAGGATATGTTTTTTTGGGTGATATATTTGTCATTTTATTTGTATTTTTTTGTTCATAATTTGTTTCTCGCGTTTGGTTTGTAGATGTGTTTTGTATGTTTGATATCGATTTGTGCGAAGCATTTGTTTTTAAGAAAAATACACACAAATTATATGCAGAAAATGTAAATTTAATACAACAACCAAAATCTACAGTAAAAAACTTATTCGCATAAATAGAGAAACACTGAGACATTTAAGGGGAAATCGTTTGACAAAAAAAGTATATTTTATATTTAGATTTAGATTTTTGATGGAAATCTAACAGAAATCTTTTGCTTGACATTTGTGTAGCCGTTTTGAGAGAGAGAGAGAGAGAGAGAGAGAGAGAATTGTCGAAATTAAATATCGGCTAATATTTGGGCGCACAAACCGTACAAATATTTACTTTAAGTTTATTATTAGAAATATTTTTGCTAGTTACTATTTGCGCCTAAGTGTGTTATGTAACTTTTAGGTTCAATAACTTTATCGTATTACAGTATATCATATTTATTGACATACTATTTTACATTAATTTTTGTTTTCTAATATATTTTGCTATTATAGGAAATATCACAGAATATTATAAGAATACAATTATATTACAAGAATATTCCTATTAGTATAAGAAATATTAACTTTTTAAGTGTTAGCATAAATGAAATGACTTTTGTTTTTGTATCTCATGTGCCGATCAGTGCGACCATTGAATGTGGAGATCATAGCAAACAACGAGCCGTTAATCGCCGGCAGAAAAATCGATGTCTCGTGTGAGTCGAGTGGCTCTCGACCTATGGCTCAGATAACGTGGTATAAGAATAAGAGGAAACTCTCGGAGTCGAGGTATTCATCACATAAACACTTGCCATCCATTTCCCATTGAATACCACCGATAAATGTATGAGTCGTGTGATTGATAGTGGCATTCCTACAAAAAATTATACAATATTTGTATATAAGCTTACAATATGTTAAACGACACACTAGTGACTGAGAGACTAGGGGACAGGCATTTATTATGTATATTCCTTATCGCCCAGTCCTATGTAGTGTATTGTCCGCACAATTGACTCATTTACCTATCAATATACATAAATGTTCACAAGTTTTTCATTCATTTTCAACATATTATACAAAAAAATAAGACATTTATTGTCTTGAGCTATGATTTATAGTCTGACGAGAAGTTTATAAGAAAAAGCATTTGAAATACAATTAAAATAATGGACTGTTTTTGTCTCGCAATACATAGGGAGACATACTCCGAGGACGGGAACGTTACCAAAAGTGTAATTACATTGACTCCAGTGCCTGATGATAATGGGGCCCAATTAGTCTGTATGGCCAACAACTTTCGCATCACTAATGGCTCGTCCATTGAAGACATTTGGACGCTAAACGTGTTGTGTATGTACTCTATCTATAAGCGGTTATTGTCTTTAATTGCATTACAATGCAATCGTGGCTAATGATAAGTGTATAGGAATTCCGGCATTCAATGCAATGCTGTCTCAATTATATACTGTATGTAACACTTGGCTATCAAATCGAGAGCTCAAATCACATCGAAATTACATCAAAGAGCAAATAAAATCTTAAATTATTTATACATAGTATGCGATGTGAATAACAAGTGCCGTGTTTTTTTCATACAGACAATTGTGTGTCAGATATTGATTTATAGATTAGTTTTATTGAAATTTTTTTCTTGTTTTTAAAAGCTTTTTTCTCCGAGAGATTATTGACTGATAACTCGTGTCTCATGTTGTAATCAATAGTGAATCTCTGAGTAGAAAAATGTGATGAGATTTTTATTGAAAAGAAATATGAGATAATCTCTAGTGATATGACATTTTTGTGATATATTTTAAAATTTTAATTGATTTTCTAATTATAATGTACATTCATATTTGTAAATTATATATGATAAGCATAGTTATTTATAACATTCACGTCAACGTTATATATTTTTATGATATAACATAATTGTTTTCAGTTTATTTTAGACATTAATTAGTTGTTAACAAAATCATAAAAATATAGAAAATAAAAATAAAATTCAGACATTTGTCAGAAATATTTCAAAAAAAACTTTTCGGTCGTAAAGATAATTGTTTTTAGAGTTTTTTAGTGCTACGAGAAATGGTTTGCCAACAGAATAGGACTTAAATATATAACTGAAATAAAAATCATTTATTGGTATCTAATAGAAAGGTTTGCTATCATTAGTGACACGACTGTATGGCAAGGGATGGGAAGCCTATTCCCTCAGTCACTCATATAATTGTCTGGATTTCTGATTTTCATTCGTAAAACTATCACATCTTTAGCTTATAGTGCGGTTCGAGTGGAGAATATTCTGTAGGAATATATTGTTTTTTTCAGAGATCATCGCCAAAACAACTCTCATATGATTTGATTTGAAACATAATTTACTGCTTTATTTGATAAATATTTCAATCAAAAAAAAGTTACTTGCTATAGTAAATAACTACAGCATAATATTCTGTATACTGTATAATATTCTATATGCATACATAATAAGTAAATCAATAAATGAGTTTTAAGCTATTTATTTATACTCCTAAGAGATTTATACAGAATATTGTTTTAAACAGTAGTAAAACCTCAATGAATACTATTATCCCATTTAACGATAGATATGATTGAAATGCATTTCCAGATGAACCACGAGTTAGTCTCGTGATGACCGCCACTCATAAGAATAGTATCGTCGCTGAAGGCAACGAAATAGTCATGGATTGCAAGACCAAAGCCAACCCATCAATACTGGATCACAACTGGTTTTACGAGCAAAGGATGATTAAAACCGATTCCCTTAAAGGTATTGAGAAATAAAACACCAAAACAATGAGCTTTTGTATCGACAAAAATCTAGTGAAACAAAATATTTTCATCGCATTGTTTGCTTTGAGGGACGAAAATAGCCGTATCGCTGGAGAAAAACCAATAAAAATATTATATAATATTTTTTTATATGATCACAAAGTTTTTTAAACTCACTTTAATAGCCATCATAGAGTCTGCTATCGAAAGGCTAAGCTATGAAAAAAACGAGAAAATGATAAATGAGTTAAATTTCATAGACTATTGATTCAAACGATTCAATCAATACTACTGTTAATCGATATTTTATTTAATATCCATTTGTTTCGGACAATTAATACCAAGTTTAATATTTTATATAACCATTAAGTTTGAAATATAATAATATTTCAAATAACTTAGCATGCATGCATTTATGTCAACACCAAGATTCTTATGTAGTATTAAATAAAATAGCTTTGTTTGTGATGCCAATTATGGTCATATACTGACTGTTTGTTTGTCAGGAATTTATGTAAACAACGCGACGCTTGTTATAAAAAATGTGAGCCGAAGACAACACGAGGGAAGGTATTACTGTTTGGCCGCCAATACTGTCGGCCGGGGAAAGAGCAACGATCTCCTCCTATCCATCGACTGTAAGTCTCTCTCTCTCTCTCTCTCTCTCGACTTTCTTTCTATAAATAAATTAGTATTTTTAGAATTAATATTAAAAAATTTCTTGAATGAAAGGATTTAATTAAAAAAGTTTTTTTTCGTTTAAATGCTTTATAATAGACAAAGAATTTCATAAATTATTAATTTATTTTTATTAGGTTTCTTAGTATTAATTTAATTATTAAAAACTTTCTTTTAAGCATAAGATTTTTAGGTATAATAATTATTTTTTATTGCGAGTGAGTAGAGATAATTATTTGTGAATAAAAACTAATTAAATGCATACTCTTAAAGGACTCACGATGTAATCCCTGTCCATCAGACAATATGTCTTTCCTTTTACAATAAAGAAAACTAAGTCTTAAATAAAGCCCAGTAATGAGTCCGTGAAGTCCTGCCCCTCACCTAAGTCTCGACAAAAGGATAAATTGATTT
>CAJPVJ010002210.1:0-11994 GCA_905397405.1 Oppiella nova
ATTTTAATCCATAAAAAGTTTTTTCATCAATTAATCTCAAACTTATGTCCGAAATGTAAATACTTTTTAAGTTATTTAATCCATTGAATGAATTGTTCCGGATGTTTGTTAACCTTATATTATTTAGCCAAATATAGCTAATGTTTGGGATATTTCTAATTACGCCAAACAGATCAGTACCAGTTTTTGAATTATAATCCAGGTTTGATATGTTAGAAATGGTTAAACTAACCAAACTATTCATATCTTTAAAGGCGTTCACATCAATCACTTTTAATGAGTGGTCGGAAAAAATTGTAATACTTTTGAAAGTAATGTCTCCAAAAGTGTTGGCATTAATTCGCGGGATATTTGTGTGCATCACATATAGGCTGTCAAATGACTTTTGAGTTTTAGATAACTTTTTAATCATGTTGGCAAATATTGGTGCAAGGTCAGTTATGGAACTTTTATTACATCTCAATGTTAATTTATTTGTTATATAATTTTTACAAAAACATGGCTCCAGTAGTTTAGGTTCCGGGCATTTATTTTCACATACGGCTAATGTTATAATCAAAACACTCACATATATTATCTCTACAAACATTTGCTTAAATAACTTTGATAAATAATTCAAATATTAAAGATGTTACAATTATAAATAATAATTTTAAATGGTACTTTTTGTTTTAAAAATAAACATATAATCAACAAATTGCTAGTATATTTACCTATCTAACCGATTTATTTGTGAGGCAATTAATTCGTTGCAAAATAACATATCAGATGTTTAAATAATAATTATTTATTTGGGAACATAATTACTCGATTGCATGTACACTATTAATACTCAAATGATT
This sequence comes from Oppiella nova, assembly GCA_905397405.1. NCBI lineage: Eukaryota > Metazoa > Arthropoda > Arachnida > Sarcoptiformes > Oppiidae > Oppiella > Oppiella nova. The sequence goes on from CAJPVJ010002210.1 coordinate 843, forward strand.
TATTTGAATGTCATGAAAATTAAATTATATTACATATTACATACAATTTAATATTTAGTAGGAATAAATGGAAGGGCACTTTTAAAGTATTCGCTAAATATTAAATATGGGCTCACTTAATAATATTGATAATTTATTAAATTTATTATTTCCATAAATTATTAAGTATAAAGAAATTTAATCCAAAGAAAATTCATAAAGAAAACTTCTTAATTATAACAATTTAAAAATACAAACAAAAACAAGGCGGATAACTGAAGTTAATCGAGACATACGCTTTTCCAGTTAATGTCAATTGATATAATAAAAATTATTTTTATCGTTCAATATATTTGGATTTAATTTCCCAAAATTAGTTAATTTATTAAATAAATTTAATAAATAATTAACATTTCTTCAATTGTCTCATAAAATTGTATATAAATGCGTTAATAGTCGGTTTTATTTATTAATTCCTTAAATAAAATTTCCTTAACTAACTTTCTTAAAATTTTAGGTCATTGTTTTTAGGTCAGGTTAAACTTGTTAAAAGTTTTAAGCTCATTTATTTAATTTCCCCATAGACTTATCATGGGGTTTTAAGTATATTTGAATCAATTTCCCCATTGGATTAACATAGGACATTTGGGTTAATTAAGTTAATTTTCACATAGGATTAGAAGGGAATTTTTGGTGCATTGTAAACAATTTTCCCATAGGCTTAACATGGGAAAATAATTTGGTAAATTAATGTCATTTATGTGCACATTAGATGCACTTTTTAAAATCATATAGACTTAACATGGGATATTTGTGTACTTTGGTCGTACTTTTTCGACCACATGTCCCTCAATCTCCATTTGCCGCTTAACGCTATGGGATTTTTGGTTCCGCAACCGACATTTTTTGGCACGCATGTCATGCACCATCATTATATACCATTTTCCCATAGGTTTAACATGGACCTGAAAGCACAGCGTCATTACGTCATTGAAAATCCTTTTGCCCACTTTTGCTGTGATTTTCCATAGGCAGTGCTCAAGTCCTTAAGGGCTAAACTGTCAAAAAATCCCATGTTAAGTGTATGGGAAATGCAATTTGACAGTCATCAGCGTCATTAATGATGCAGCGGGGGAGGGGGTACAAAGTGATTCTAGCATACGCTTTTTATTGAAATGATGTTTAAAATACTTTTTACCGATTTTGGCTAAGTGTTATAACAAAAAACTTATTAAAGTTTTGCCAGAATAATTTTCATGTGTACGACCTTATATGTATATGTATAGGAATACAGTATTCCTATATATTTCAAAAATAGTGATCATTCAATTTATGAATATTTTGAAACATAGGTATTTTAAAATACAATTGGCAAATACATTAAATAGGGAACAGTTCACTGACAGTGTGACCAGATCGAAAATCCAAAATACTTGTATTTTTGAATAAACACTTCAAAAAATACTTGACAAATACTTGACAAATACTTGACAAGTTTCTTTTTGTAAAATACAATTAAACTATGCTTTTATAATAGTTCTAATCAGGCTATTGCTTTGAGAGTTGGAAACGACCGTTGGAATTTAAACTTAAAAATCTCATACACAAAAAATTGTTGAGCATAAAAACTGGTATGACTATAAAAGCTAAAAATTATGAGTAGCGGTCAGTAGTGAACTGAATTAACTTAATTATGCACTGAATTAACTTAATTGTGCTCTGAATTAATTTAATTATACAGAAGTAAGTTAATTCAGAGCACAATTAAGTTAATTCAGTTCACTACTGACCATTGTTGACCACTACTGACCACTACTCATAATTTTTGACTTTTATAGTCGTACCAGTTTTTATGCTCAACAATTTTTTGTGTGTGAGATTTTTAAGTTTAAATTCCAACGGTCGTTTCCAACTCTCAAAGCAATAGCCTGGTTCTAATAATATTTAATATGACAATAACTTAAAATTAAGCTCAACTAAGTTATTAAGTATGTTGTAAGTAAGAAATTAACTTAAGAATTTAAACCTAAATATTTAATTAATTGGGAAAATATTTCTTTTAAAATTGTTTTAGTTTTCTATAATTAATTGCAAATTTTTCAATTAAAAATTTATTATTAATTTGTGTTTATTTTAAACACCAATACTTGTCAAATAAATTTCAAATATTAATCTGGACAATAGAGGTTATTTCCTTATACTCTATTATTATTAAATCAATAGAACTTTAACCATAAATTCATAATATCATGTTTTTAGGTTACTTATCATAATAATTAATAAGTAATATAAGAATAGTAAAATATCAATCATATTATTTTGCTATTTGATCGCGATTTTACATAATTTTATTAATAATTTATGTAAAATAAAATACTTGACATTATAATGTCAAGTATTACCCCTTACCTTGTCACTTGACAAACACCCCAAATACTTGAATGTCAAGTCAAATACTTGGGATCTGGTCACACTGTTCACTGAAATAGAGAACGGTTGGTCAGTCTGGCTATGAGTAATGAATATTACATATATAGAATAGCCAGGTACAGTACAGTAATCGACTTAGAAACATTCTTAATTTTAATATAAAAAGCCTATCGACTTACTTAACAATTAATATAAAATTGCAATTGGTAATGATCTAGCATTTTGAAAATTCCAGGCTTCAATAAAAGTGCATATTGTCATTAGGGTGACCAGAAATTTTTGAGCACCAAGGAGGACATTTGCCATATCTAAACCATATCTGTGCGTCTAAGGTATAGAGTATAGAGTTTTGTGTCATCATAACCGGTTGCATCCGGATTCCCGCGTCAAAGTCAGCATTATTTTTTCAATACAGTACATGAACAATGATTTGACATTATAGAGTCTATAGTATAGACTTGTTCATATTATATTATAATTTTAAAATAATAAGATTTTTATTATAAAATAAAAGTTCCATATTACTATTTTGTTCCTTTAAGATTTCAAAAATATTGATAACATTTACGATTTTCAAATATGTTTACAATTGGATTCTGTGTGGTTATCGCTGTTATTGTGTTAATTTTAGTTAAATTAAACCGGTTATTAAAAACTAAAAACTTATCCAAATTGTGTAATTTTAAGTTTTTATTTTATTTATAGGTATAATGCGCGCAATTTTAGTTTTTTTCGTACGCTCGGTATTAAAGGACCTAGACCTGTTTTATGTTTTGGCACTCAATGGGAGCTTCTCATTGACACTAGGTCGGATTTGGAAATTAAACGGCTTATGACATATGGAAATATTTATGGGTAATTAACTGATTATTATACACAAATTAGATTAAATTAACATATTAGAAAACTAACTGTATAAATTATAAAGTGTATTTGACCAATTAAGTCTAAACTAGTATTTCAACTCTTTTTAATATGTCTGCAGCCATTGTCTCACTATTAGAAGTCTATTAAAAAGAGTTGAAAAACATGGTTAGTGCTCAAGGTTATAATATGGAATATCGATCATTTTCCCAATGAGCGCCAATCGTTAAAAGTTATGAGATGTGTATTCATTAAAAGCAATTTAAACAATCGATGAGTAAAAGTGGAGACATTCATTGCTTTCTCAGAGAACTTGTTTAAAATTACTTTACGTGTAAAGTATAAGTTTTTATATGTGGTATAACTTGTACTATGATTATACAAATAATACTTACTTTGACCAATAGAATCAACTTATTTTAAAATGACAAGTCATCATTAATTTATGTACAAGGTATGCTACATATAAAAACTTATACTTTACACGTAAAGTAATTGTAAACAAGTTCTCTGAGAAAGCAATGAATGTCTCCACTTTTACTCATTGATTGTTTTATTTGCTTATAATGAATACATATATTACAAAGTCCTAAAGCTAAAATAATCTATTCAATATTCAATATTTTATCAATTTATATAACATGCGATTACTTTCGATAATATGATTGAATTAATAATTTAAAATATTGTCAGTGTTGGCACTGGTATTAGCAGTGTTGGCACTGGTATTAGCAATGTTGGCACTGGTATCGAAATGATGAGCGCCTTTTTTGTTGGCACAGGGATGCGAGCAGACAATCTCGCAAAATAGCATCCCTGTCCAAATAAGGCGCTCATCATTGCGGTACCGGTGCCAACATTGCTAATACCAGAGCAAACACTGACAATATTATGCATTGTCTAATACAGTATAATATTGCCAAATAGTATACAAAAATGATCAGGCATAATGAAATTTTTATATCCAAAATATTCATAAGTTATCCTTACAGTGATATATACAGTATATGACAGATTCTATCTTTAGTCGGGTTAACTTGAATAGCTTTTGAGCGGATAAGCGAATCCTTAATCGGTTTTCACAAAAATGTAGCTGGATAATGTCGAAATCTAATGGTATGCCATTTGTTGTACAAATCCACCAGGATAACGATGTAATTTAATTTCAAAGTTATACCACATTTTGCCATTGAAAATACATGGGATTTTTCTTGATTATTTCATAATTTGCTCAAATTTCGGTTAATAGTAAAACCTCAGTATCTTGGTCATTTTTATTGCTATTTTAGATATTCCAACACCATTTTGTTTCAAATTAAAATGCAATTCTTATGACACTTTGTGTTTTAAGATTTTAACAAAAATGTGTTGCTAACTTTTTAACCGTGTGTCCTAGAATAAATCTAGTGCATTGGAAAGAGCACAAAACTATTCAAGATCACTTATTAACCTATACTTATATTTCACAATATACCAATTATATTAAGGTAATAATAAAAATAAAATTCCAAGACATGGCTTAATGTAAATTAATTTTGTAAATTGCTAAATTACCATTAATGTTAATAACTGATCTTAAATAGTTTTTTGTGCTCTTTCCAATAATTAATTAATTTGAAACAAAATGGTGTTGGAAGATCGAAAATAGCAATAGAAAAGACCAAGATACTGAGGTTTTACTATTAACCATTGAGTTCCAAAAGTTAAAATCACCTAAAAATAGGGTTGATAAACTAATAGCCTAATCACCTATACTTGATAAACTTATAAATTTTTAAAAGCCTTAGTTATTTATGTCATAATAAACTTAATAGATATTTAAATTTACTAATACATTAATGTTCAAACAATGTTTAGATTCAATGTTTATTAATCGTAAAAGCACACCTTTAAAATTACATTCATTTTTATAAAATAAGTTAAACTTGATAATATGCTCGTTTTATGATTAACAAACTTTTAATATTTGCACCTGTTATATTTGTAATGTTTTTGACTAAAACTTATAAAGGTATAAATAAATAGTGTTGAATAGTTGTATAAATAATTTGTGTTTAACGTTAAAAATGAATTAAGTATATACATCACTAGTTGACATAATTTGAAATAAGTGAAACTCAACGCTATTAACCGAGATATGAGTAAATTATGAAATATTCAAGAAAAATTCCATGTATTTTCAATGGCAAAATGTGGAATAATTTGAAATTAAATTACTTAGTTTTCCTGGTGGATTTATAAAACAAATGGCATACCACTAGATTTCGACATTATCCAGCTACATTTTTGTGAAACCCGATTAAAGATCGGATTATCCGTTCAAAAGTTATTCAAGTTATCCTGACTAAAGATATAAGCTGTCATATTTGTTAGAATTATGAGGGAAAAGTTATAATGATCGATCATCGCGTAACAATGCTTAGGCAGATTAGTTGACTTACAGATGTTTTCTAATACGGATACAAAATTTGCATTCGCCCTGATTATTTTGTTATACATTTGGTAAAAGTTTATAATCCATAATATTTCTAATCATTGATTTAAATCGAGTTTTTTAAAGTAGAAACGTTAGGACATTATTTATAAATAAATAAAACTAATATATTTATAAATGAATCGAGATTTAAAATGATAATCATTGTAATCGCATCAACATAATTGTCTGATCACTAGTGTATACGAAGGTTTAAAGCCAGTACTAATTGTGGCCGAACCTGAGCTAATAAAACACATAATTGTTACCGATTTTCACGTATTTCACGACCGACTATGGAAACCAAGCGATCGGAGTAGAGTCGAGGCATTGAGCGTAGCGGGCGCTCAGGGCGACCGCTGGAGACGTGTCCGGGCGGTCGTGAGTCCGGTGTTCAGGAGCCGAAAATTGTCGAAAATGCATGCATTGATCGACAAATTATCGAATCGTATGGTAAACGCGTTGGACGTTATGGCGAAAAATGAGGGCCAGTTTGACGCCGTAGACACTTCTGAACGTTACGTGACGGAAGTGATTGTAGCATGTGGGTTTGGTACCAAAAGTAGCGCGCTCACCGACCTCGACGATCCGTACCTCGTGAACGCCCGTACTATATTTTCCGCGTCTATGTTCCGGTTCCTTTGCGCTCAATTAATTCCCACATTTTTACGCCATTTCCTTAATATAAAGTCATTGACCACTGCTAAAGAAATCGATTATTTTAAGAATTTATTGCAACACATATTGACGTTGAGACTAAATTCGGGTCAAAAATACACTGATTTTATGGGTTTACTCATTAATGCCCGAAAGGAGTGGGACGTGACATTGACCGACAATGATAGCCAAACGCATTATTTTATCTCAGGTTTGTAGTATTACCTAAGTAAAATTTATATAAAACGAGATTTCCTAATTAAGTTTATATTCTGCGGGTTGTACAGTACTGTACCATTTATTATTCATTATTTCTGATAATTGGACTTTGGGTCTGACTTGAAAAATAAATCAAATATTTTTTGATATAACCATTATATTTTTATGTTACCCGCATCAGTTTTGCTTGTCCATTTTGTATCTATCACTTCGAATGTAGATCTTATTGGTGGCACAAATGATAATAAGAAAATAAGCATTTTTGTTTTGACCATTATTAATAATAACATATATTTCAAATAGATTTCATAATTAAACTTGTATCCAATTTATGAATTACGTTAAACTTACTTCCACCAATTTTATTTCCCAAAGGATATATTTAAAAATAGAAATTAAATTCAAATTCACCATGTTAATGTGCGATAACTTATAAACTGTACACATGTTTATAAATGATAATCAATACATATTTGCTAATAATATACCAATTAATAGGCGACGAGGAGCCGTCACTTAGTAGACAGTCGTCGACAGAAGCAAAAGCAGGTAATCCGTGGCTATCGGACGAGGAGATCGTCGCGCAGGGAGTTATGTTAGTCGGCGCCGGGTTTGGCACAACTGCGTCAACGCTCGCATTCATGGCCTATGAGTTGGCTCTCAATCCGTCGGTCCAACAGAAACTCTACGACGAGATAAACGGTGCCATCGATTCGGACGGAGAGATACCGTACGACGTGTTGACACGACTTCCCTATTTGGATGCCGTCTTATCCGAGACCCTTAGGCTTCACACGCCTGTCCCCCAACTGGTTCGAGTAGCCGCTCGAGACTACAAATTAGGCGACACCGGGATCACGATACCGAAGGGCATGACAGTAGAAGTACCCATTTATGCCATACACCGGTCGCCTAAGTACTACCCCAATCCCGATCAATTTGAGCCTGATAGATTTTTGCAAGAAAACAAGTTCAACCTAATTCCTTATACATACCTACCCTTTGGCGGTGGCCCACGACTTTGCGTTGGAATGCGCTTTGCATTTCTAATGATAAAAGTGGCCATGGTCATGATTATTAGAAAGTATCGCCTAAGTCGTACCGGCAATACGGAGTCGCCATTAATGGTGAAAAAATTTTGCAAAAATACAACTCCAAAGTCCATTTGGATAGGCATTGAACGCAAATATTAATTATTGGTTTAATTATTTAAAAGTGCGCTTAATTATCAGGTTATGTTATTATATTATGTATTAAGGTGCATTAATTATATATTTTCAAGAAGTATTAATTATTGTAATTTATCATTATACTGTATTATTTAATTATTTGTTTAATTATTCTTGGCAGAATATTTCGAAGTAAAAATAATTTTTAATAATCTAAATTAATCAGTAACTTAAAAATATGAGTAGAGTATAGGGTGACCAGAAATTTTTGAGCACCAAGGAGGACATTTGCCAGAATTGCAATGTGATGGGGAGGACGTGAGGAGGACAGGCTATTTTCAAATCGAAATTAATTATTTGTCTGTATACACTTAAATAACTTTAAATGTTCATCATATAAATTCGAGATATTCTTGCAAAATAATTAAATTTTAAATAATTAACTTTATAAAACTACTATATTTATTGAGGCGAGTATGAGCTTTATTTGATAAAACAATCTTTAAATAGTATGTTGTCAAAAATAGTATTGAATTCAATAAAACAATCGTATTTATATACACATACTTACTATAAAACATCCAGAATTTGCAGAAAAGATACATTCTTATGCCATTTATGTCAAAGGAGCACAATCCTCCCCACGGAGGACGTTCTGGTCACCCTAATTGTCATGCTTTTGGAGATCCTCTATTCAATCTACAGTTCTGCTAATTTTTGTATTCATGTCAAGTAAAGCCAATCATAAAGCAACTGACTTTTCAAATATAATCTAACTTGTTAAGTTGAATATTCCCGATTTCTAATATACTTTTGATAATATCTCATTTTTAGAATAAACATTACTTTAGTATAATCAATTATATTATTGACCAATTTAATAAATTTTAAATAAATTGTCTCATTGTGAGCCACAAATAAAAATATACTCGCAATTACAAATATGAGCAGGGCCGCCATTATTGACAAGGTGCATGATTTATTTCAGATGGTCAACGGCGTAACGGTGTCCAAAACGGAGGACCCGGCGCTGGCGGTAAACTCGTTGAACTACGAGCCCGTGCCGGGCGACCGGGTTTTGGTGACCATACCCAGAAGTGGCACGTGGTGGACGCTCAATATGATCTTGAGCATTTTACGGGCCGAGCCGCTGGTCGTGCTGGACGTCCACATGTATCTCAAGTATCAGCTCAAGCGTCGCGCCCTTTACCGACCGGAGGACCGGACGCTGCCCACCAGTGCGGACATCAACCTTATACACACCCATCGCCTGTTACGGTACGGTCCGGACGCCAAGTATTTGCTGGTCGTGCGGAACCAGAAAGACACGTGCGTTTCGATGTACTATTGCCTGCGAAAGACGTGGAAAATGGAGTTCACTTTTAACGACTTTTTCGGCGTATGGATGGACGCCGGCCCCCGACTGCCTAACCACGACTACTTCCGCGATGTATCTCTGCTGTGGGAACGCCGGTCACGCGGCAACTGTACCCTAATTACCTACGAGGAGATGGTAGCGAATCCGAGGGATAATATTGTGAGAATCGCCGCATTCTTGGGCCAGAAATATGTGGACCGACTGTACGATCGGTGCGATGGCGCGGTTGGTGGTGGTGGTGACGACACCTGTAGTAGTAGTGGCGCTATAAACACAACCGATTTGTTGGATTCCATTATAAAGGGGTCGAGCATTAAGTCCATGAGAAGTCGTCCTAATTTAGACGAATTTCATATCCGGAAGGGTGTTGTCGGCGACTGGAGGGCTGTTATGTCGAGAGATGAGAGCGATTTGATTGATCAGAGAGTTAAGGATGAGTGGATGGGAACGGGGTTAGTCACTGTGGGAACGGGAGATGAAATGGTATGACTAATAATTATAGAGTAATAGATAAGCAAGCTATTAATGAGATAATATAAATATTTAAATTACTGGCCTATTTTGTTTACTTGTTTTGTTATAGTATTATGTAATTATTAAATATTTTTTAATATCTCAATTTATGATTTTATTGCAATTTTAACAATATCTAAATTATTATAATTTCATGTTCTCAAATATTTAATGATACTTATATTAATACATATTAGGTACAGTTTACCCAGATTTCTATTTAATGCTAGTTATAAAACATAGTCTTAATTTATAAATACAAAATATAAATGTAATAATCGTTTTTGAGAAACAGGTTTTCAAAACAATGTGCAAAACACGTGGAGTGAGATTTATAACCATATTTGAAGTATTGGTTGAGAGTACCATATTTCTAAAGATAGTCAATTATGAACCAAATTAAAATTTATTGTTTAAATGTGTTTAAAATATGTAATAAAATGAAGATGAATTTAAATAAGTTAATTGAATTAAGGAGTTTGTGTCAAAGTTTAGACAAAATGGTAAAAATATATAAAAATACTTTTTATAATAATTTAAAAATTAAAACCTTATTAGTTTCATTTGCAGATTAAACATTGAAAATATGTTCATAGAGTCAATATTAAATTAAATATGAGCTTTGAACAATCATAGTAACGTTAGTAATTTTTATATTTATTATATCTAATTAGTAATTTTATTCAAAAGTCAATTATTTATAAAATGTTCATAGGTTTAAGGTAAACGAGTTACAACTCATCAGGTTAAAATATTACTGGATTTTAAAGTATTAAAAATATAAAAATTGCTAACGTTACTATGCTTGTTCAAAGCTCATATGTAATTTTAAAAGTATATAATTACAAATTTATGTTTGTAATTAGAAGTTAATCTAATAATTAATTACAACTCCAATACTCGTATGTGCTTGAACATTGTTTTAATTAAAATTTAATATATAAATGTTGAAAACAATAAAAATTATTAATGTATAAAATTATACTGATAATTTATTTGAATTTATTTTTTTCGGAATAATAACATATATTTCTAGTTTATAACCTATTTATCAGGTAAGTAATCAGGTAGGTTATCAGGGTCTATAAATACAAATTAATTCATCAAATTCAAAAGAAGTTTGTTATTATTTATTGAATGCTCATTAACTTCATAGAGACGTGAAAATACTTATGAATCCATCTACTATTTACTAAAACCTAGATCATACTGCTAAGTATTTCTACAATAAGCATCTTAATTAATAATAAAATTAAAACAATTAAAATTCATCTTTGTCGTGTTTGTAATCCCTATATAATTGATAGTCCAAGTCATCGTCCAACCAATTGGTCCAGGTGTTATTATGAAACCGAGGATGTGCTCGCTTATCCAATGGCACCCGTGATAAGGCGGGTACTGACGTCTCGTTAAACTCAACCAATTTGTGCCAAACGTATCGCACGAATGAGGGATCGGTTTCATTGATTA
>CAJPVJ010002212.1:0-10283 GCA_905397405.1 Oppiella nova
CTCTTTCTATACTTTCTCTCTCATACTTTAGGATCAGAGACTCATATCAATACTACCGGAGCCAACCAGGGCTGAGAAAATAAAGCTCGCACTGCAAAAGATGCGAGAAGCCAGTTATAAAAAGGTACCGGTGCTCTACTCTCTCGTAATGCCTGCCATTTATTAGTATTAGTCGTGTTATATCGGTGTTTGTATCCAATATTAGACTTCAATGCTAAATATATATCAGTCTTAAGACACTGACACTTATTATTGTATTTTGGATGTAACTATAAAAATGTTAAACGATTTGACTATTTGTGTGTTTCTATGATAATCATTGTATGACATGTTTTTCGGTGTTTTTTATTTGTTTTCTATGTATAAGAATTCACTTAATTGTATGGTTTGAGGGGGAACTGTAGCCCAGAGAATTTTTGGTGATTTAATCAAATGGTTTACTCGACTGAATGAATGTATTCACGGAATATATTTGGATGAATAGCTAATTCTGTTAACGTTTTACTGGTGTCGACCCCCAGAGAAACCGAATTCCACTTTATTTTTATGGCTTTTCACCACTTATTCTGTGCGATCTCTCTCTCTCTCTCTCTCTCTCTCTCCACAGTCTCTTTCACACACAATATACTTATCTCTTATTGCATTAGATATGCGTTAGATTTGTCTGTTTAAGGGAACCGTTAGGTTAGAGCGGCGGCTATCTATCCGTATTGTATAACACAGACATAGTATATACACATATAGTATAGGGAGAGACTAATAGGTATTGTATTTATTTTATTAGCTGTGAAATACCCTGAATATGATTATTACACGAGTATTTGAAGTGCGATAACAACATGCTATCATAACGGATAACACAGTGTATATAATGTAATAAAATCGCTAATAATTTTTCGTATGGCCACTCAAACAGCCGTTCCCCTACTCCAGGGGCTCTATTACTGTACAATGACTTGTCATCACTTCTGGAGTAATATCTATATCTCTGGAGATAAAGACGTTTTTTGTTTAAATATTTGATCTGTTTTTTGGGTATTTTTACGGTTTAAGTCGGTTTACGTGTGGCATAACATTGAACTGTATTTTCCCTATAGTTAACCCTCGATATAGTGAATAATGTTGACTAACATTAGCCTGATAAGTTGCTAGTTAACGATATAATACATGTAAGAATATACATACTGTTTACGGAATATACAGAATAATATGTATCAATACGATAGGCATAGAGAATATAATGTAAAGTAAACACAGCTTTTCAATGCCCTGTGTTTACGCTATACATGGCTTTCCACTAATCCGACGATACATTTGCCCAAGCGCCGCATATCCAGTTCCCCATCAGCGCACAGGTACTTAATATACTTCGACGACTTGCTCTGTATCTGCGGGTGCTTTATGGCGAAACAGTAGTCTGTGGGCGCCTTATACTTCTTACGCCACCCAACCCCGTAGTACACGTGATTCATCTCGAAGGTGGTCAGGCATACCAGGTCTTTGCTCGACTTGGACTTCCCTTTGGGACAGTAGTACAGACCGGACGCCCGTAACACAAAGTAGTGCTTTTTCCAGCACTTCTTGCCGTCCCCTTTCAGATATAGGATACCCTCGACGCCGGGCACCGGTACCGGACCGCCGGCACCGAAAAACTCGTCCACGAGTGTAGCCCTCGCCTCGTCGTCCATATGGGCGTCCCGTTCCGAGCTGTCGGCGCCCAATAGGTAACGTTCAGGCGATAGGAACAGCTCGTACTTGTCCTCCCGTTCCATGAAGTATAGCCGGTTAGGGGAGTCCCGGGTCCAGAGTAGGACGTTCTCCACGAGCGACTCGTTGTCCTCATAGAAACGCTCTGGTAGTGTACGGAGGGAACGGTATGTTAGAAATATTTGTGTCATTTTAATGCATCTATTATTATTGTAGAGAATAGCCAGGTTATTTAGATATTATGTTAGGTCATGCTAATCTACCAGACCAGAGAGCCCCGGTATCAGTGTTATTGTAACTAGCCATATACTAATTTTATTAATTTTATAATTTTGATACTGATTATTTAGATACAAATATGACCATGATCAATAAACTCTACAAAAAAAGCTTATAAATCGTAACAAACACTACACTAACTACCAGTGCGAGCTATGGCTCGTTAGGCCGATAAATACATATCTATAATGAGGTATTAGTGTGTATATAACGGTGCGATATATCATAAGATGGTAAAACCTCTTGAGTGGAAAGGGAGTCGAGAAGTACAGGCGTTGAGCCCAGAAATTATGGGGATTCTGGCGATTATATCAGGCATACCTAACATCTATTTTTGGTATAACTACCCGGTCCTGGTGCTGTCATACCATATTTAATCATATCGTGCATGAATAATGGACTTCACCATAAATAACCACGCTCATAAATCTAACTACCCGTGAATATTATGCTAAAAATATGTATTTTCTATCGTATATTATAGCGAGAATACACTATAGCCAGGGGTTAGCCCTTGCGATCAGATAAGTCATATAATAACTTATAATTTTGGTGAACAACCATACGAGTGGTGGTGAAAAGCCAGTGACAGTAATAAAAGGCTTATATTATATAATATAATGTAATATATTTATAGCCATATGTATCATAAAAAGGTCACAAAATTGTTTGACACACAAAAAAACTCTAATCTAATTATAGAGACATAAAAAAATTGTTGATAAAACACAAAACCCCTAATAATACACACATAAATCAATGGCTAGTGTTTTATATACAGTATATACAATAGTTACACCACTTTTTGCTATTATTTTCGGTTTACTAAACAATTAGATTATATGTATATAAATATATTTATCATAAAAACAACTTTGTTATCACTAATCATACGCTATTCACAAGTCATATGATATAAAACACTGTCTGATTGTAATTGTGTTATAAAAATATACAGTAATACTAAACATAATATATAATAATAACTACTAATCATAGAAAACAAATGCCCGCAAAAAAATTAATCAAAAACTTTTGGCTATAAATAGACTGAAAGCTTAGTATAAAAAATAGTTATTCAAGAGATTGATTGCAATCTAATATAAGTCAACGTTTATTAAACTTATAATTAAACTTAAACTTATAACTTATAAACTATTAAACAAATGACATTAAGGACAGCATAGGGGATGACCGGGCTCTACAGGGGTGGCCGAGCACTGGTAGTCCATTAATATACACCTCCAGGGCTATCAATAAATATCTGATTAGCTATTACTTGATATCCATTTTCTTAAGACAGCATTCCTTATGAATATAAAAATCATTTCTTAAAAAGTAATATCATTTTAATTATAGTGATAATCGGAAAGGGGTTTTCAATGCATAATGACATACCTTTCCAGCCAAATATTACTACTAATACCCCGAGACAAATTACTTATCGATACCATAATACCATAAATATATTAATAGTATATTATTATTAATAAAAAAAACTTATTTATAACTCGCTATTGAATAGCTATTAAATACTAATGACTTTATCAGCGATAATATACGACTCCGAGACTATCATTACCACAAATATCTAACCAAAAACAATAAGTAAAATACATATGAATAGAGGGAATGGTAGAAAATGATTTCCACCAAAATTATAAAAAATTACATTAATTATTCAAATATGAAAACTAATTAAAATAAATATTAAAATAAAAAAGTATATTATACAGACACTAGACTTACGTTAGGTTAGGTTAGGTTTGACTAGTATAGATTATTGAATGTGTGCTACATACACTTCACTAATAAGTAAATAATCAGTTACATAATTTTTCAATTACCATTAAAACCTTGATAACAAACTATAATCTCACTATTCACATGCTTTATTCCCACTGATTATCATAAGTATGGTAATTTATATATTACTTTTATTAAGTACCCGCATACACACACATATACCGATATATAAGCTACGATAAAGTCATTATCGCTAAAATTAATATACAGGCGCTTCAAGGGGTTACATACCTAAGTACAGCTCCGGTATGTGCTCCACGACCGAGCACTTGGGGTCCATTGGTATGTGGTTTTTCTCAGCCAACTGTCGACAGATGAATGAGACGGACATACGCTCGTCGGCTAACAAACTTTTGGCGGAGTTGTCGGCCGTAAAGACTTTCACGAATAACTGGATGTTTGCAAAAATGGACACAAAATTTGTATTAAAATCACACGAATATAATGTACACAAAAAAAAGTATAACAAACTATTATACTATAACAACAAAATCAATATTTATGGGCAAATGTATCGTCGGATTAGTGGAAAGCCATGTATAGCGTAAACACAGGGCATTGAAAAGCTGTGTTTACTTTACATTATATTCTCTATGCCTATCGTATTGATACATATTATTCTGTATATTCTGTAAACAATATGTATATTCTTGTATCATATCGTTAACTAGCAACTTATCAGGCTAATGTTAGTCAACATTATTCACTATATCGAGGGTTAACTATAGAAAAAATACAGTTCAATGTTATGCCACACGTAAACCGACTTAAACCGTAAAAATACCCAAAAACAGATCAAATATTTAAACAAAAAACATCTTTATCTCCAGAGATATAGATATTACTCCAGAAGTGATGACAAGTCATTGTACAGTAATATAGCCCCTGGAGTAGGGGAACGGCTGTTTGAGTGCCCATACGAAAAATTATTAGCGATTTTATTACATTATATACACTGTGTTATCCGTTATTATAGCATGTTGTTATCGCACTTCAAATACTCGTGTAATAATCATATTCAGGGTATTTCACAGCTAATAAAATAAATACAATACCTATTAGTCTCTCCCTATACTATATGTGTGTATACTATGTCTGTGTTATACAATACTTATGGATAGATAGCCGCCGCTCTAACCTAACGGTTCCCTTAAACAGACAAATCTAACGCATATCTAATGCAATAAGAGATAAGTATATTGTGTGTGTGAGAGAGAGACTGTGGAGAGAGAGAGAGAGAGAGAGAGAGAGAGAGAGCACAGAATAAGTGGTGAAAAGCCATAAAAATAAAGTGGAATTCGGTTTCTCTGGGGGTCGACACCAGGAAAACGTTAACAGAATTAGTTATTCATCCAAATATATTTTGTGAATACATTCATTCAGTCGAGTAAACCATTTGATTAAATCACCAAAAATTCTCTGGCCTACAGTTCCCCTCAAACCATACAATTAAGTGAATTCTTATACATAGAAAACAAACAAAAAACACCGAAAAACATGTCATACAATGATTATCATAGAAACACACAAATAGTCAAATCGTTTAACATTTTGATAGTTACATCCAAAATACAATAATAAGTGTCAGTGTCTTAAGACTGATATATATTTCGTATTGAAGTCTAATATTGGATACAAACACCGAGATATAACACGACTAATACTAATAAATGGCAGGCATTACGAGAGTGAGAGCACCGATACCTTTTTATAACTGGCTTCTCGCATCTTTTGCAGTGCGAGCTTTATTTTCTCAGCCCTGGTTGGCTCCGGTAGTATTGATATGAGTCTCTGATCCTAAAGTATGAGAGAGAAAGTATAGAAAGAGAGAGAGAGAGAGAGAGAGAGAGAGAGAGAAACACAGAATATTCTAGAGAGAGAGAGAGAGAGAGAGAGAGAGCACAGGGATGTGACACAAAGTATACGTAAGTATAAAGAAAAATAAAAACCGGAAAAAGCTAGTGATATGTGTGCTTAAGACACGGCATGGATATACAGGCAGAGTAGGTATGGTATGGCAACAAAAATACAGATCAACAAAAAGCACTGGTATTACAGCACACATACACTGTGTTTGTATACAAACAATACAATTATATATATATCGTGAGACTATATGAAGAAAATAACGGTAAGAGTTAAGGCAATCAAATGTATGGTTAGGTTAGGCGATGGCTATCGTTAAGACACGTAAGGGATCGCCAGTGCGAGTGATGGAGTGGCTGGCAGTGCGAGAGAGCACAGGGATGTAGTGCGAGAGGACATACATAGCAACCGATGAAACTGATTAAAGCCTATGAATTATACTACTGGTGCTCACGGAATATACTATTATATGGGGACTGGGAGTATAAACAGGGCTTTAATTCACACAGAATTTAATAGCAATGGCTTTGTGCGAGAGATATACTACACATACAGACAACCAGTGGTTTTTGCTGACTGACCACCACTGCAAACACGGGCACACAGACTGGTGGGGGAATGGTATCTAAGGGTTTGGTATCTATTTAATGGATGTTCACACAAAACACATTCCCAGTGCTATATTACGAACAGTACACACAAGTGGTGGTGAAAAACCATTGCTATTAAGGCTATTATAAATACTTTGTGCACAGAAAAAGCGACTTTCAAAATTAAAATACCGTTTCATTTGGCACTTAATCTCTTTGCCACAAAAAACTTAAATCAAATCAAATGAAAACACAATTTGCGAAACGGATTTCAAAATAAATTTTTGTGTCGAAAAAACAAAAACCTTTTTCTAATAGCAATTCATAACTCGCTGTAACATTGAATTCATAGCACACATCATAAAAAACATAAAAAACTTATCAAACAATTCAAAAAAGCATTTATTATTATTAGTATTGTCTACAAAAAACAGCCTTTCCACTAACTAAACAGGCAAATGGTGCGGCATATGTGGTAGAGCTTAGGAGGTCGAGGGCACAGGTAGGTGGGGAAGGCCTATCAAACTAACATATGTCCCATTGTTTCCATCATTGATTACCTGAACATCTTTTTCCCGTTGACTTCCTATTTGTATAGTGTTTTGTTTGGGCGGTTGACTAGAGTTGTTGGTCGATGCGGGGTTGTTGTGTACACTACCGGCGCCCGACGATGACGACTGTTCAGACCTCTCCGACGATAACATGGACAGGGAGTCCGAGTAGGCCGAGTCGTTGTCCGGGCTGTCCGTACGGGACGAGCCGTTTGTCATGTATTGCATCTGCAAAAGTGGATAACAAATTGAGTTCAATATTAAAATCACAGAATATTCTTATATGTAATCATTAAACAGAGCTAAAAGTTACAGAATATTCTGATATACACTGAATTAGACATTAATATAATTGTAGAATATTTCTGAATACTACTGAAACTAATAGTTATATAAAATTATTTATCTGTACATTGTATACAAAAATTTATTATTGATTTGAATAATACAAACATTTTATATATTATTTTATACTAGCAGAAATAAAAACAATGGCATTTGCATTCACTAATTAACATTGAATTCACTTATACTACAGTATACATCCGCATGTTTAGCATTACTATAGCGCATAAACTGATAGAAAATCCATTATACAAATTACAAAATACTTGAGTACACTATACAATACACACACAGGTATTCATTATTCAAATGTCACACCTATTTCTCCCATACATAACACACATACACACAAACAGACAGCAAATGGGTTTCTATCCCTTATTATAATCACAATATATTTCCCGTGAATCCAGTATTCAAGTAGAAATGCATGACTCGTATATGGGGCTCATTAATAAATAATAATAGCTAGCAAAAATAACAGTAGCGATAAAAAATATATATAAATATAAATAGGTACGCGATTAGTGAACACACAAAACAAAAATAAAAAGTTCACTAAAGTGTTGTAAAAAGTAGAGATAAAATACATATTAATTATTCATTAAATTCAATATACAGTGAGCGAAACAATTCAATGAATGAAATAATAATATAATAATCAGTCGTTTTTTGTTGCTATTTAGGCAGCAATTTGTGGTTAAAAGCATTTTTCACGAGAGAGAGAGAGAGAGAGAGAGAGAGACTTGGATAGGGGTGACAGCCGTCTCAATACTAACTGAGCCGGCAATTAGTGAATGAAATATACGAACGATAAGTGAAATAGTAATTAATTTTCGCAAAATTCCAGTGAAATACCAAAAAATAACAGAATATTCAGTCATTTATATCCAAACAGGCATTCAATCGCGCAATGAAAAGATTTTTGAAAAACAAATTCAATTAAAAAATAATAATAATTTTCACGGAAAACACGAAACGATTCATTAAATACAGACAAAAATATTAATAAACAACAAAAAAAACTTCACTAATTGGTAGAGACTTCGGAAACTTTTCTAAACAACAAGTGTTTACTCAAAAGAAAATTATAATTAAATTTACATAAAACTCAGTGATTAACGCAAAAAAGTATCGTTAAAAAACTGCTTACTATAATTAAATTAACATAATAGTAAGTCTCTCACATAGAAATATCTACTAAATTAAGCAAATGGTATCCAATTCCGTGATTTCTATGAACACTATTAATATATTCTTAATATATTCTTAACATTATATGAAATTCTTGTCACAAACTTATAGTCAAACACTTCTCATACAAACAATAGTCTCACCACTAATATAGCCATCATTGAAAAATCCAATATTATATATCTATATATCTATTAATACCGTAACATAAATATACACCAAAATTCTTCACTATATTACTCATACAACTAGTAGTAGTCAGTAGTTATCGATTAAATAACTTCACAGACAAGTAATATAAATGTAAATAAAACTGTATATACAATTTAAACACAAATATATTAGCTCATCATAAGGCACCACCACTTTTACGGTAAACCTAAATACACTTCCTATCACTGAATAGCTATAATCTACTCATAAAACACTGTCTATTCATTGATAATACATTACGAAACACTGATAACCAGAATATTCCGTATAATACCACAAAGAATTCGATTACGAAAATAGCTTTAAGGGCTAGTATGCCATCCATAACCACAAAAAAAAATCGCCAATCAATACATACCTCACCACTACTGCCACCACCGCTACCCGACCTCCGATGATGCGATCGATTACCACCGTTTGACACCTGATTGTCACCAATGGGTTCACCACTACTGCTATCGACGACTACCGGCGCTGTCGTCGTCGACGACGTTATGGACATATCGCTGATCGTTATATTAGGCTTCAGGGGATCGCCGCCACCACTACTGCCCGCAGCAGCACCGGTAGCCTTATGGACAGCAGTTCCTTCTCTGAGGGCATTTCGGTCCGACAGCTCCCTATCGATCTGTGTCTCCAAAGCGCACAGTTGGCCGAGGATTAGGTCCAACTCGCTCTCAGCACTCGCTGTAAACATACAAATAGACATATATTAGAGCTCCATGAGCCGCGCCGTTAGCTTTTCTGACAATCGTTGTTAATTAAACAAAAGGGAACGGTATGTGTGTAGAGCCGTTCAGCGTACAGACACACAAACACATACACAATAAGATTAAACCGAAAGGCTTTAGTGAGTCTGAGAAATACTTTAGTCTAACAACCCTTTCGTACACTAAATATAGAGTAAATATAATTATATAATAATGTAAACTAGCAACAAAAACATACAAATTACCATTCATTGTAACCCTAATACATTGTACGCCTACCAATAGTGTACTGAATATATAAAATCACAAAAACTATAGTAAACGAGAAAATCATTTCTAAATATATTCTCACATTAAGTGCTAAAACAGTGTATAAAACGGGAATTCAATTGTCAATTACAATACAATACTAAATATCCTTAACTATAGTAACTGTAGTTAAAAAAAAGTAACGCTTTATTTAGCATTAATAGGATTACCGGCGCTATTCACTACACTAACCCATGTGTGTAATTAAGTCTAAATAATAATTGCAATTATTATTTGCATTAAGCATTAAAACTCGTAATAATATGTAATAAAAGTCTTATCACTGCAAATGTATAATGCGTTTTGTGTTTAATAACACAATAAGAGTCATAAAAATTAGTGCCAAACACACATAGCATGCAATGTGTATGAAAACTACTGTAAAAATAGTTTTTCAACAAGTATATATTTTTATTATCATCATTATATATGTTTACTTTCGAGATTAGCCATCGAATAGTGTACGGGATCCATCATAATTGCACGGGTAGACTCGTTTTATGGTGTAGTTCCCTGTTTTGTAGTCAAACACCAGGGTCTTTTTCAGTAGAGTTCGTTGCTCGCCTACCAGTGCCGGCGCCTACCGATCCGTAAAACTCTAATCAACAAAAACACAAAACAAAACATTATATAAATAATGAGCGAAAATATTTTAATCCGATTATATATAACATAACATGTAGTATGCAATGTTAAAAATACATACAAATTAA
>CAJPVJ010002213.1:0-13691 GCA_905397405.1 Oppiella nova
CTCGTGTTCCGTAGGCCTCACATCACTTGTATGTATGGATCGGCTATTACTGGACTCCACTCCCGATTGTTGTGGGCTTTTGTTTGCAGTAATATTTAAACTCATATTTTACACACAATTAACAAATCATTGTTATTATAGAAGTATATTAATTCGTGAATTATTTATTTTATAAAATAATTTACACATAAAACACAATAGAAACAAAGACAAGTATTCATTATATCTATTTTTTAAAACAAATAAACTTACGGTATTATGATTGTCATAGTATTGTTATCAAATCAATAAATATATTTTAATACAGTAAATGCCCTGTTTGTTTCCGTATTTTATGTAATTTATATACTTGTATTTCTTGACCCATATTTTGCACACAATAAACAAGTGATTGTGATTATATTCGTATAATTAGTGAATTAATTTATTTTAAAAGTTTTTACATAAAACATATACAAATACACTATTTATTACAAATATTGTTAATGTTAAATATTTATTTACAATGATTGTCATGGTATTTTTATCATATCAAAAGATAATGGTAGTAAAATAAAGCACTGTAACTTATAATCTATAAGTAAGATGCAATAACATTTCCGTTTTGACATTTAAAATACTTTTATTTATCTCACAATATAACACATTTGTGATAGGTATATTCAATTTAAAGACAACAGTTTTGCTTTGAATACTTAGTAATGGAGATCTAAATCACAAATTAAAAGCTTACGCATACTGTATAAAAATAAGCATACTTTAATCATACTAATATACCATACATAGTCATAGATAATTCAATAATTATTTTTATACTGTATGCGTAAGCTTTTAATTTGCGATTTAGATCTCCATTACTAAGTTTTCAAAGAAAAACTGTTGTCTTTAAATTGAATATACCTGTCACATTTTAGAAATATTTTATTATTCAGAAATATTATACTTTTAAACCCTTTCTTGAATTGTGCAATCTCATATCAAAATGACCATATAAATAATAGTTAAGCTATGTCTATACTATTTAATGCATTATAAAAATATACCATAAATATACAAACTCCAGCTAAACCTAATACTTGCACTATGTACCCAGATTAAATCTCTATAACAAATATGTACACAGACTCACAAAATGTTAAGAATTTAGCTCAAAATGTTTCTAAAGGAGTACGTTATTGGTTATCAGCCCTAATCAGTTACAATAATATTAATGAAATTGAGTAAAAAGTTTTGTTTTTCATGTTTTGCTCCCAAATCACATACATTTGACTCACCGCTGCATTCAATGTAAGTCTCATTCGTTTGGCATATCTCTCGCATTCATTCATACCATTCATGCGATTGTCTATCACTGCAAACATTGGATGTTCTTGTAATGCGTTCATTGGGTTGAACCACAATATATGGGACAGTAGTTCGCGTTTAATCACATTTACTGACATCGAAGAGGAGTTCCCATTGAGTGCATATCCAGAGAACGTTTGCAAAGATTTCCACTCTATCCATACAATCGCCGATTTATGCCAAGAATGAGGTTTTTTTTGGCGGAAACCCACGGATATTACAACCGATGATTCGCTAAGACTATCGAGTTTATGGCACAGAACTGGGAATTTAGTCAACCGTAGACTACCATTGACTTCAACTATGAAATCAGACGAAGACAGTCACTGGGGAACCGATTAAGCCTCAAGACTTGCCTTAACTGCAAACCACTGTCTGTTGGCATCAATTGACTCAAACAAAACAAAGACAGGCAACCATTGAATGGAATGGTCTCTTGTGATCCAATAGACAGACAGATCTGTGGACAACAGGACACCCATTAATGGTAAATGACTTTTGATTCGCGAGAATTTACGGACAGATCGTTTCCAACAAATGACGAAACGTGTCATCCGTCGAACCGATCGCGCAAACAGTGGCAGCGAATGCTCGATACTATAGGCATATATGAGACCACTTTCAGTACCCCACAGTAACCGCACTCGTTGGCGGCGATTAATCCATAAAACGGCTGTTTTTTTTGAGGGCAAACTTCGAACCGACCAACGGTTGGCATCCGTGTATTACTCATTGTTTTGGTTTTCATTTCGTCTTTTATCAACTCTTTTACACACATTTCACTCATCATTGCATTCAATAATGGCGTCAATTCATTGAATCCCGTTAAAGACAACTCATTCCTCACATTCAATGACAAAATCCACAAACACTGCGACAATGATCTCAAACACAACCGAAATAGTGGCAAACGTTATGATCCAAAGGCTGTTTATTCAAGAGATCAAGAAATATGACAATTATTTATATAACACGTATTTCAATCCAATCGTCGCTTCCCTTCCCATTGAACTCAAAGAGAGTGACATTCAGTGCATTGAATCGCAAAAATTCATGAGATCTTCAAAACATCAATTGGTAATATAACAGATAAAAGCAATCAATGAGGAGTTCCGGTAATAGCAAACCCATTGAATTGGTGCTGAAGTGCGAGTCAATCGTTGGCCACAACTCATGGATTCCGAGCACTCTCTGAGCAACAGATCCGCCAATGGATGTCCACTCCATATACGGGTTTCACTGCATTACACGTCGACTACAAATATCCTGCAGACCTTATGACAACCTTTTTCGTGGTCTACCCCCGGGGTCGTCAACTCGATGGCTGAGTATTGAACGGCATTGTGAGTACATATGTCCCAAACCCAAAACAACTGTGATCTCTATAGTGAGAAGTAGTGACCATATGTTTAAAGACTCTGCGATAGCAGTGTTGTCGACCCCATCCACTCCAACCCCCGCCACCCCCTCAATGGATCTCATTTCAGGCGATTCGCGGACGCATTCTTTCGGTCATTACTGGCATTGCATCCAAATTATGGCAAATTGTGTTTGCAATTAAGGTATTAATATATTCATGAAATAAATGTCCACAATTTGGGCTACAGGTGATGAGTTAATCTGGTATTAATTTCTGATTAAATACGCTATAATTATATAATCATTATAAATATATGGTAGGTAATTAAGGTGACCAGAAATATATGAGCCCCAAGGAGGACATTTGACATAAATGCAAAGTTACTGGGAGGACCTGAGGAGGACAGGCTATTTTCAATTCGTTATTAATTATTTGTGTATATAGGCTTAAATAACTTAAACTACTGATCATATAAATTCGAGTTAACCAAGCAAAATAATTTAATTTAAACTAATTAACTTTAGAAAACTACTAGAAATATAAAGACTAGTATGTGATTTACTTCATCAAACATTCTTTCAAACGATATTTTATCAAGAATTGTATTCCATTTACTAAATATAATAGAATTAATCATATTAATATACAGCTACATACTATAAAAATAGCAAAAAAGAACTTTTTATCCTGCTTATTTCAATGGAGGACATCTTATTGTCCTCCTCAGACACTGGGGAGGCTTGTGTTCTGAGAGGTCTAAAGGAGGATAATCCTCCCCAGGGAGGACGTTCTGGTCACCCTATAGGTAATACCTACTAGGTATTATGGGAATAAAAAGTATGTTTTTTGACACACCTTTACAATCAGTTTAAAAAGTTTTATTTAAGCTTAAAAGCACTCAAGAAATGCTACCAAAAAATTACTAAATCTTATCACAAAACAAGTGTTTTATTTAACAAAAAAAAGTAAAATATTTAACCAAATACTTATCAAGAAAATCACTTAATTAGTGCTCAAAAGTAGGCAAAACTTTATCACACTTTTCCACATCCATCACCTGGACACATTTTCTATACACCATATCATTGGTGTCTTGAATGGTGTCTTGAGCGGCGTATTCGTTGACCTCCATGACCTCCATGTCCACCTATGGGCTTAGGGAATAGCACCCGTTCAACGCATTTGTTATATACATAACTTGGTTTTTGATTGATCACCCGGTCGACCTGCTTGTCAAAACTAGCCTGGATCATCGTGGGATAGTGCTTTAACAGCTTACAAAACCAGTAGCCCATGCAGTCGGCAAGCCAACTCCGTTGGCACCCGGGCTCATTGTCCCTTATACAGGCGCCTACCTTTTCATGGACCACCCTTGAACATTCCTCAGACAATGAATCGGTGACGGGAATGCCTGGCCCTAGATAGGTGGTCTTTTGCGTCGAGGTAGAGTTGGTGTCTGTAAATATATAGGTGGCGTTTTGCACCAAGGTAGCGTTGGCGCTTTGCAGACATTGCTCGATTTGCTTTTGACAAGCAATAAACTTTGTGGTTTTGGGGGGTTCAGTGCCTACCAGCCCATTGCCCATGTTTTTAATGTATTGTATATTATCCCGAGAAATTTTAGCAACAAAATAATTTTATCTCTCCCTCTCACACTCACTAACTCTCTCTCTCTCTCTCTCACTCCCATAAACAACTCAATTAAAACAAATATTAAATATACATGACAAATTAATCCATTTAATACTAAATAAACTCGTAAAGATAGATACAAATTAAATATTATTAAATAGATGAAAGCACATGCTCAATATAAATAATTTTCGAAAAATAATAACTATGGAGCGAAAAATCCCGCGCATATGTTGGCTATTGTTAACTACTCTAAAACACCACCTAGCACCATTCACGCGCGCCGCATCCATGGCTTTACGCACCGGGTAAACACCAGACTACCGGTATTGCTTTCGCGCACCAGGGACACCTGCATATTATAAGTATAATAGAAATGATCATAGTCCAAAGGCTTAGCGTTATCAAATATCGGTGTCAACTGCTTGGCCAGGCAATGGACAATTGCCTTCCCATTGCAACTCCTGGCGCTCCCTATACACCCGTCTACATTCAGGCCATTGAATTCCGCATCACTATGAAAATGGCCAAGGTCATTGAACTCCTTTTCCTCCAGCAATTTTTGGAGCACAAATACTTTGTGCTTTTGGGTACTTAGTGTTTGGGAAGCTTTTCTGGCGGCTGTCCACTCCCGCACCACCCACTCTATAAACTTGTTAACTTTGAGGGTTTTTTCGTACATACAATTCGCTACCTGGGAGTGACACGAGCCGCCCACTGGGACTGAGTAGTTACCGTATCTAACGCCCATGTAACCCTGGCCAGTGACCTTTGATATCAATACGATCAACACGAATCCCGATTGGTATAGCATTTCTATGTAAATCAGCGCGGGGTTACGATTGCGTGTATCAGTTAGACATTTACGAAACCAGTAAATTAACTCAGCTTTCATCTAAGCATGAAAGCTGAGTTCATGTACTGGTTTCGTATATGTCTAATAGATTTAACAAACTTTAATCGTATAATTTTGACTTTCAATTGTGATTATAATTATGGCGGCGAAATATTAGTTAAAATACTGCATAAATGGTGAACAATATGGGAAATGTTATTAAAATTTCTGTTTATAGTGTACTAATTATTAAAAATTTATTAATTATGTAACATTATTTAATAATACTTTGCATTACAAGACTTTTCATGGCTACCTAACCCTCATACTTATACAGTATAAGTTTTACTTTATCATCACATATAGTGGACTTAAATAAATTGAGAGAGACTTGGCTTTATTGTATGTAATTATTAGCGTTGCCAGGTCTTTTTCCGAGATTGGAGGGCAAATGGTAAAATCAGGCATTTTTCTGGAGAATTTTTGGAGGACAAAAGTTATAACATTAGGGGTCATTAAATAAGTACACAGAACATAAAATACTCTAAAAAAATTGACCAAATCTTTAGTCCTGTGGATAATTACTAATGGAATATTTTCATATAAAATTAAATTGAATTACACTATTTATTCTATTTATTTATATGGAAATGTTGAAAAATAAATATATTTCTTGTCACCTAAGATAATTAAAATTCTACATGAAATCCCTACATCCTCCAAAATTTAATAACTTAGTTTTATTAAAAAATTAATTTATAAAATATATTAAACTATAATGTTAAAATCTAGTTAACAAATAAATTGAACTCTATTTGAGTGTACCGTATGCCGTATAAGTAAAAGATTTATATAATCTATCATATAAATATCACAATTATCACAATAATCCTGTCCTCCATGAATATACTAGATAAATTATTATAACAGGCTTTAACGTAATAATGAAAACAAATATAAAACAATTGACGAAATATGACAGCATTTGTCATATTATACTAATCCTATGACATAATGCATGACTTGAATCGTCCGGTGTTTCGCGTGCGAGCGGTTCCTTCAATGGTATTCAACGGCCGGCCACACGAGTCGGAGACCACATGAGCCACACGTCCATCACAGGCAGGCTATCGATGGTCAGCAATGGGCTAGTGATTGGCGGGTGGAGTCACACCGATCTCCTCGTGTGGGTCACAATGGATGACCCAATCCGTGCGCCAATGGTTTCCCAAAAAATGAATAAAACTGTGCTAAAAGTGGTCGCAATGTATTACTCATTGTTTTGATTTTCATTTCGCATTTTTCATCTCTATTTTCACACATTTCACTCATCATTGCATTTAATAATGGCGTCAATCCATTGAATCCACTTTTAATCCCATAATGAGTCACAGTCTCCATATTCAATGACTACATCCACAACCACTGCAACATTGATCTCAAACATTACCTAAAAGTGGTAAAAGTTGTGTTCAAAATGCTGTTCATTCAGGAAATCGAGAAATATGACAATTATTCGGATGACAAATATTTCAGTTCAACCGTCGCTTCCCTTCCCATTGAACTCAAAGGGACTAACATTCAGTGCATAGAATCGCAAGAATTGGTCAGATATTTAGCTCTCATTCAAACCAATCAATTGGTGACAAACCCTATGAAAGCACTCAAAGAGGTGTTCCCGGTTATAGCAAACCCATTGAGCGGGTGCTGAAGTGCGAGTCAATCATTAGACACAACTCAAGGATCCAGTGCACCCTCTATGCAATTGATCCGCCAATGGATGTCCAACCCATACACGGGTTTCACTGCATTCTCACTTCGACTACAAATATCCCGCAGACCTTATGAATACCTCTTTCGTGGTCTACCCCCGGGGTCGTCAACTCGATGGCTGAGTATTGGACGGTATTGTGAGTACATACAGTATGTCCCAAACCCAACACAAATGTTATCTATCTCTCTCTCTATCTCTCTCTCTCTCTCTCTCTCTCTCTCTTGAGAAATAGTGACCTTATGTTTAGAGACTCTGAGATACCAGTTTTGTCGACCCCATCCACTCCAACCACCGCCACAACAAAGTGTAAAAGCACTCAACAAATGTTTCAAAAAATTTACTAAATCTCATAACAAAAAAAGTTTTATTTAATAGAAAAAAGTAAAATATTTAACCAAATGTTAATCAAACTACAAATTTAATTAGTGCTCAAAAGTCAAACGTAGGCAAAACTTTATCACACTTCCCCACATCCATCACCAGGGCACATTTGCTATGCACCCTACCCATGGTGTCTTGAATGGCTGCTTCGTTGGCCTCCATGTTGTCCATTAGGCTCAGAGAATAGGATGGGTTTTAGGCACGCATTATACACCGCACCCGTTGGGGGATGATTGGTCAGCTGGTTAAACTCGTAGTTAAAACTCTCCTGGATCATCATGGGATTGGGCTCAAACAGTGCACAAAACCTGGCGCCCAGGCAGAGGCGAAGATTGGGTGAGTTGCACCCGGGCAAACTCAGCCCTATACAGGGTAATACCATTTTACGGAACAACATTTCACAAGCGGCCACTGGATTCTTGTAGTGAACGTTTGCAAATATATGGGTGGCCTTTTGAACCAAGGTAGCATTAGCGTTTAGTAAACATTGCACGATTTGATATTGACAAGCAACAAACTTGGTTGCTTTTGGGGGTTCAGTACCAGTATGCGTGTCGGCGCATATTGTCAACATGATAATCATGTATAGCCATAATGGAGTCATTGTTGATTACCAAGCTAATAAATAAATTTCGGTTAGAAATATACAAAATTCATAAATGAACAATGCTTTCGTGTAATGAATTGTCCCATGAAAACAGAGTTCATGTATTAGTTTTGTATATTTTAAATAGATTGGTTAAAAATTAAATCCTATTATATATAATACAGTATTCATTGCTTAAACCCTACAGATCGATCAGGGGAGAGGGGGTATAACTAGCATTAATGGACATACATATGTGATCAGGTCGTCACCCAAAACGCATAAAACCCAAAAGGCCTAAACTTGAGTAACTAACTGAGCAATGATCATTTGATTTAATTTAGGTTATGGTAGGTTAGATTAGATTAAGACTCACTAATCCTCCTAATCAAATTAAAAATATACCCCTGGTCAGTTAGTTATTTGAGTTTGGGCCTTTTTGAGGTTTGGGCGTTTGGGTTAGTAACATGTGAACACTCCCCCATATCTGAAGTCAAGTGCCACATACTGGGCACTGGACAACATTGGCATTGGGAGAGTGATCATATTAACGCTAGTTATACCCCTCTCCCCATATATGGCTATGTAAGGCTTAAGCCATAAAGACTAGATTTAACAACCTTAAATCAAGTAATTTTAAAATTGTAAATACAATTATGGAAGCGAAATACTAATTAAAATATAAACGTGGCACAATATGGGAAATATTATATTAGAAAAATAAATTAGAAATTAATTTTCAAAAAATGTACGATATTTTGTATATAAAATCATATTATTATGTTACCCGATCATAAAGATATTCAATGTTGAATATTGACAAGAATATTTTGTGAATCCTCATAGAAAATACATTGGGTTTTGGTTCAATTTTCGGTATTTTGGATTTACTTTGAAAAAAGTAAAATGTCTGTATCTTGGCCATTTTAAATGCGATTTATAAATTTCAAAAATCATCTTGCATAAAATTAAAATGCGTTTAATATGTGCTAATTAGTTTTTAAATTTTCTCAAATTATTAGTTTTAACTTTTTAACCGTGCATCCTAGAACAAATCTGTAAACTCCAATAGAAAGAGCGCAAAAGATAGTCTAGGTTAATTTTAAGAAAAATTTAACGAATTAACTTTAGATAATATTTTTGTAATTAATAAACTTTTCAAATTATTTTCTTAGAGAAATATGGTTTATAGACAAACAGAGTTTGAAAGACAATATTTAAAATTTATTTAAAAAGTATATTTTTGACCTCTTTCTATTGCAGTTTACATATTTATTCTAGGACGCACGGTTATAAAGTTAAAACGAATAATTTGAGAACATTTATAAACTAATTAGTACATATTAAACGCATTTTAATTTTATGCAAGATGATTTTTGAAATTTAAAAATCGCATTTAAAATGGCCAAGATACAGCCATTTTATTATTTTCAAAGTAAATCCAAAATACCGAGAATTGAACCAAAACCCAATGTATTTTCTATGAGGATTTACAAAATTCTTGTCAATATTCAACATTGAATACCTTTATGACCAGGTAACATAATAATATGATCTTATATACAAAATATCGTACATTTATTCTAGTTTATGAATCTGAAGTCACATCTGAAATCCAATTGCGCGTTCAAATGATATAAGCCAAAAACCGACACCAGTTTTGCTTGAACATGGGTGTGTTTACAAATACTGTACATATTAAATATATTTTAATCAATGATTTAATGGTCGGAACCGTTAATATTGTAGTATTTTGGGTCAAATCATAGACAACCGTTGTGTTATAGGTCTTATAGTAATTATTCATTTGAATGTATATCTTATTTAATAATCATTTAATAAAATCATTGGTTTAGTCATTAAAACCCTTTATTTGAATGTAAGTATTTAATGAATGGTCTCTCGCTCTCTCTCTCTCTCTCTCTCCATAATTAGCACTCAATTAATGGTTAATTAATTTACTAATTAGTATTGGTTATATAAGTAGTTAAGTAGCTTTAATTATAATAGTAAAATATAGAATAGTAGTAACTAGTAGAATTTAATATAATTTTGATTAACAGATTAGTATTGATCGATTGGAATTAATTAATATCAGATTTAACACAAATGTGGTGTTAAACCATAGTTTTGAAAATCTTAGGTAATTATATTTTTGATATTAATTTAATGTTTAGGCTAGTTATGTATGTTTAACGCCACAATATAACAAGTATTTCAATCCAACCGTCCCCTCCCTTCCCTTTGAACTTAACGAGAGTGACATTCAGTCCATTGAATCGCAAGAATTAATGAGGTCTCAAACAAATCAATTGGAAATATAACACATAAAAGCACTCAATGAGGAGTTCCCGGTAATAGCAAACCCATTGAATGGGTGCTGAAGTGCGTGTCAATCGTTGGCCACAACTCATGGATTCAGTGCACCCTCTGAGCAACAGATCGGCCAATGGATGTCCACTCCATACACGGTTTCACTGCATTCTCACTTCGACTACAAATATCCCGCAGACCTTAGGCTTTGTATTGGACGGCATTGTGAGCACATACTGTATGTCCCAAACCCAACACAACTTTCATCTCTCTATCTATATTGAGATGTAGTGACCATATGGTTAGAGACTGCGATAGTGTTGTCGACCCCATCTACTCCAACCCCCGCCACCCCTTCAATGGCTAAGTTTAAAAAATTTTATTTAAGTGTAAAAGCACTCAACAAATGTTTCAAAAAATTTCCGAAACCGTTTTACGGAACAATATTTCACAATAACTAAAAAAATGAGACTTATAGGGACCGGATAGAAATGCATGGGTGGCGTTTTGCACAAAGGTATAATTGGCGTTATGTAAACACTCCAGGATTTCATATTTGCATTCAACAAACTGGATTTCTTTTGGGGGTTCAGTACTTGTGTAGTAGTAGTAGTACTGTGCAGTAGTCTTATGCGTGTCGGTCCATATTGTCAACGCCATCATCATGTATAGCCATAATGGAGTCATTGTGGATTACCAAGCTAATAAATAAATTTCGGTTAGAAGCATACACAACTCATTAATGAAAAATGCTTTCATATAATTAATTATTATATGAATGCACAGTTCATGTTATAGTTTTGTATGTGTTAAATAGATTTATAATATTTAAAAATTAAATCCTCATATATAATACAGTGTTCAGTGTTTAGGCCCTACAGAGTGATGTCGGAGAGAAGGTATAACTAGCATTAAGGGACATATATATGTGATCAGGTACTCACTCAAAAATGCATAAAACCCAAAAGCCTAAACTTGAATAACTAACTGAGCAATGATCTATAGAATTAATTTAGGTTATGGTAAGTTAGGTTAGATTTACACACACCTATTCTTCTAATAAAATTAAAAATATACCCCTGGTCAGTTAGTTATTTGAGTTTGGGCCTTTATGAGGTGTAGGCGTTTGAGTTAGTAACATGTGATCACTCCCCCATATCTGAAGTCAAGTGATAGATCCTGGGCACTGGACAACATTGGCACGAGTGATCACATTAACCCTAGTTAGACCCCAATCCCCATATATACATATATAGAGCTTAAGCCATGAACACTAGATTTAACAAACTTAAATCAAATAATTTTTAAATTGTGATTTCAATTATAGAAGCGAAATACTGATTGTTATAAACCGACTCAACTGACTGCGGACTAGTGACTAAAAATTGGTGATTTATATACCGCACACAGTATTCACATCTGGTATTCATTGACGTAATAGTCTCAGCTATTTCAGTGCCAAACGTATGGTAAAAAACGTACGTTTGGAGGGAAGGGAGGAAAGGGGATGAGAAAATTTGTTGGAGTGGGAGGGGTGGGGGTGATCCAAATGATCCTATTACCACCATATTTAATACGTAAACCTGGGTAAAAAGCAATTAAAGTTGTTTGTTAAAAATTATAGACAAATCCCAAAATAAATTTCAAAAGTGGACATTCAATACAAAGCATACAGGAATTGGCGTCAAGCACAATTTTGCTTACGTATTTTAAAACGTTTTGAAATAATTGTTTAAAAATAGTTTTAAATAGTTTCAATTGATTATAGAAATCTGTGTACAATAGCATTGATGCAATCTATAAGTTGTTTGTTTCAATCTATAATAAAAATTTAATCAATATTAGGCTACATCTTGTTAACTTGAAGTTGATTATAAACTTCAGTACAATTAACTTAATTTATTTTACAATTATTTTAGTTTAGTTTAAAATTAAATAAATCTAGTTCAACATGTAATTTAATAATCCAAATATTAGTGAATATAATGTCAATAATATATTTGTATCTTAACTTAGTTTATAGCCATTTATTTTAGGATCTGTTTAATTATTTTATTTAACTATTTTTTAGTAAACGTAAGGTTTTATTGAGTAATTATAAAATTACAAAATATATGACACAAACCAGGTATGTTAAATTAAATAAAAAACTAATTAAAGTTGTTCTTGAAACATTATATACAAATCCAAAATTAACTTCAAAAGTGGACATTCAATACAAAGCATACGGAAATTAACGTCAATCACACTTTAGTTTATGTAAATTAAAAATTTTGAAATAATTTTTTAAAAATAGTTTTAAACAATTTCTATTGATTACCGAAGTCTGTATAATCTATAAGTTGTCTCTGTATAAAAATAAATAAATATTTTAGCATGCAAATTAAAAATATATAATATTTTTGAACATGTTTGTATATTTAATACATAACTATATGACAACAATTATAGCTTAAAAAATTATGTTTTAACTTATAATATTTAAAATAACATTTGTAAAATTAATTTTGAATTAAAAATAATGTTAGATTACAATGCAATAAGTTTAATGCCTAAATAATCATGAATGCTCTGGGTCGTGACCATTTTCACTATTCAAGCACTATTTAAATGATTTTATTAATAATAACTTATAATTTGTAATAATAATCTACTAAATTCATGCTAATAATCATTAAGTCTATAATAAAATGAATTTTTGTTAAGCTTAATGTCAATTCATTTATGGGCAATAAAAAATATAACATAAACTTATTATACTACTAAATGGACATAAGTACCATTACTGTATTAAAATTACCAATAAATACACAAATTAATTCTAATGTCATACAAAAAACATTAACAATAATGACTATACGGTGGATAAATATGGATTTTATATTCAAACAGATTTTGAAACTTTTAAGAAACACTCAAACATTAAGACAAAAACTACTGTAGTTTTCAAGTCTAATATACAGTTCAATGGATTTAAACACAACCAGTACTGGGATGAAAACGACAGGCCTTACCCCTGGCAATATCCCGGGTCATACACCCGGCGCACTGGCCATGGCTTGGATTGACCTAAAATTCAGCGGACAGTCAGTCCTACCCTGGAGGCCACCGAAAACCATACTCAATGGGATCAGCGGATCGGTAGATTTTGGGAGCTTAACCGCCCTAATGGGGCCCTCCGGGTGCGGAAAGTCTACTCTATTAAAGTGTATTAACGGCCGAAATATGGAGGGCTTAGACTCGGACACTAAAGTCTACCTGAGCTCAGCGAAAAAAATCCGGTCCTGTTTTATAGTGCAGAACATAAAGGAGCACCTGGTGGTCGGGTTGACTGGCCTTCAGTCCCTCACGTATGCCTCAAAGTTGAAGAATGCCGAACAGCACCAGGAGGTGAACCATAGAAAGTACGCCAGAAAACTGCTGTCCGACCTCTCGATCGGTGACACCGAGGGTACAAATGTGGAGA
>CAJPVJ010002214.1:0-13687 GCA_905397405.1 Oppiella nova
GCATGTATACGATCGGCCGCTTTGCCATTGCAGGCGACGGACGACAGGTCCACAAAGTTCTCCGACTCTGAGCTCACTTTAGTCCTGAAAGTGGTTCCGTCGTCGGCTGACAGGGCGTAACAAAAGACCTCCACTTTGTCTCTGTTATGCATTCCGGGGACGCTTTGCATTAAATGAGACGTCGGATGGTTTCCAAAGTCAGAACTCAAATAACCGATTCTTAGGCGTCCGCCCAACGATTTCTTGAAAGCATAGGGAGGCTTATGGAGGACCTGTACTTTCTCAAGACATAGGGCCGCATGTCTGGCGGCAATAGCTTTGCGCGTCTCGTGAGACAAGGGGTATAACATGGAGTGGTGCGGATGTACTGAAGGCAAGCGATTCTTTTCGAGTTGTTCGGTGACAGTGATCACCAACTTCTTCATACGGCAGAGCATCAGTAAGGTCAGCGTCTAATAAACGTCTGTTACTCGATTTAACGTTATGCGCAGGCCTTTCAGCCCGATTGTTATTTGTGTAAATATCCAATCACGATATCAATAACGTTTATAACAAAGCACGTTCAATACCTTTAACTTCAATGCGGTCCGATAGGAAGTGATAGCTTCGGGAATATTTCCGGAATCCTTATGAATACTCGCTAAGTTGGAGTGGGCGTCAGCAAAGGCCGGGTTTATTTGTATGGCCCGAGTGTAGCACTGAAGGGCACCGGGAATGTCACCCATCTCTTTGAGTGTATTACCCATATTAGAGTAGGCGTCGGCAAAAGTAGACGATATCCTAATGGCTTCCTTATAGTGCAGAAGTGCTTCATTCAGTTTTCCCTGTTGTTGGAGAACCGACGCCAGGTTCGAGTGCGCGGCCGCGAACTCAGGGAATACGTCCAATGCCTTCAGGTATAGACGCGTCGCCTCTTCGATATAACCTGTAATTCAGCACATATTCAGTAAGACATAAATACAGCAAAACAAGTGTTCACACAAACCCTGTTCTCGTTTGATATTCGCCAAGTTATTGAGCGAATCCGCGTGAGTGGGACAGAGTCTGAGCGCCGTATTATAGCAATCCTCGGCCTCCTTCACCTGACCCTTCTCTTTGAGGGCATTCGCGAGATTGCAATACGCGTCCGGAAAGTTGGCCTGTAGTTCAATGGCCCGCTTATAGGTATCGATTGCCAAATCAATTAATCCTATAAAACAAGGCAGTTATAAATAGAAGCACAGGTATGACAATGAGTGATGCCTACCCTGTTCATAGTAAACACAGGCCAGATTTCCGTGGACTACAGCGTTGTTTGAACTCAAGTTGAGAGCCCGTAGATAAGCAGCCACTGCTCTGTCGAAAATTCGGGCCTCTTTTAAGACATTTCCCAAATTGATGTACGCGTCCAAGAAATTGGGATCTAATGCCACCGCCTATTCAACAAATTATCAAAATATTAGAAATTGTCAATAAATGCATCAATAAAATAGCAGACCTTCTCGAAGTGGTGTATAGCGAGCCATATCTCACCCTGAGCATTGAACACACATCCCAGGTTACTCCAGGCCACGGCAAACGTGGGACACGTCTCTATCGCTTTCAAATAACATGCCTTCAGATAAGATTAGAGGGAAGGGAAGAAAATGTTTTCATTAAAAACTGATTTTAAAGGCTACTTAAACACAGCCAATGGGTCAGTGAGTGGTCTCTTATAATACAAGAACTCCATCAACAAGACCCTGAATACAGTTGGCATTGATTTCGATGGAGTTCTTGCAGTGAATATATCGCAGGCATCGCATGGCAGAGAAGGCAGAGCCGCAGTGCAGTCGCTGTGCTGTTCGCTGAGCGCCGGCAACGCTATGCTATGCATGAATGGACGCAACGCTGGCCGCAGATATCGCGCGCCAACCACTTGATTGGCAGCCAATGGCAACGCAATGCAACGCAAGGCTGGCATCGCAAGCATACGCTGAGCAACGGCGCAGACCCTTATGGCTGTGCTTTCATTATATTATAATAATTTAAACTCTTCTCGTTATGTGATTTTGCCCGTCATTTAAGGATTATTTGGGATCTCAATATTGTTCACTATCTATTCAATAGATTATCACATTATACTGTATACGGGAAAACTCATAGATCGGGCAAATAGTAAAACTTGTCAAATGTTTGGTCAAGTATTACCACATTTAACTATCCGTGCCATCGAATCCAGTCATATCCACCATCTAAACGTGTCTTAAGCCGTAGGTTAACTGCAATGTCAGTCTTATGTGACCTCAAGTGAAACCCTATTACTGTACCTTTAATTCAAACCAATTAGAGGTCAATGTCATGATATGTACTGTAAATTCACAGCAATTGCTATCATTTGATGGAAAGAAAAAAAGAAATCAATTATTAATTAATAACGTTTAGTCATAGCTTTGCTATTTTCTGATTGTTTAGACTGTTCTGAAAACAATTTCATAAATTGTGTTAATTTTCCCTCAAATTATCACTAAATTAGTTAGTTTTGTCAAAAGTATTCATAAAAATTAATGCCAATTCACGAATCGGTGCATAGTAAGTTTGGCTAAGCGTTAGAATTTCTGTCTCTAAAATTTGTATTTTAATCATTGTAAAAGTATTTAAGTTAGTTTTGAATGAAGTTTCAGCAATATTTATAATTTATGTTAATTAATATTTATAATTACAGTTATTGTCATAATATTCGCCGCAAGTTCTTATAAATTAATGTTTAAAGCGCTGACAATGACTGCATAATAGAGATAACGTCTAGTAATTGCAATTTAAAGACTAGTCTATCGATTGAATAGCGTCTCGACATTAATTCAATTTGAATGAAAACTATAAAATGCAAATCAAATCAAACTAATCCTTCAATGAATTAAAATCCGAATGAATCGCTTTGCTATCAATTTGCCGCACTTGTCAAGTGATCATACATTTCTCAACTGTTATATTAAATTCAGTGCAAAATCATATGAGTCGACAAATAATTAAAATATAAAGTAATTTTGAATTTAAGATTTGAATTGAGAAACACATAATACTGTTCAATACAATTAGCAATGTATGAAACGCTGCGGGACTTTGAAGTAAGTTTGAAAAATCTCTGGATATTATGTTTTCCGCAATTTAGTGACAGATGATCGCAAAATTAGGGAAAATATGAATATAGATTTTGCAAATAATAAAATTATAACCTAAATGTTAGTAAAACGCATGTATTATTCGCGCGCCGTTTGACAACAGGATTAGTAGTGTTACCTTTGCCTCATCGAGACGGGACAGGGCTTTCAGAAGGTTTCCCAAATCACTTCTCACGCAATATAAGTCCTGTAATGACCAGAAAAGGCATCAGAATGTCATTGCATACCAACCAGTGGCGAATAATTACGGGATTGTATTGGAGGGCCGAGACGTACGCCTGGACCGCCTGCTCCATATCGCCCGCAGCCACCAGAGCCGCCGCCAGATTTATGTAGCCGTCGATGAAGTCGGGCTTTAGGCGCACGGCGTGTCTGTAGTTGTCCAGCGCTTCCTGCAGTTGACTCTTCTCTTTGTAAACGTTTCCCAAATTACTGTAGGCTTCAGCTAACAGCGAGTTCTGCTTTATGGCGAGTGAACTGAAGTGTGCGGACCTGGAGGACAGACAACACAGTCAGGCATGACATGCAAGTGGCCGACCATTCATTCACTTACTCCTTAAGGCGTCGGCACTGGAAGTGAATGGAACTGAGGAGGAGGAGGACCCCGGTGTTGGTGGGGTCCTGACGCCACAGTTGCATACAATGCCTTTCGGCCGACTCGTAGTCTCCCGCCTGGTATTCGCGATGAGATAACTCAGCCAAACCTGTCAACACATCCATCACATCAAGCAATAGGTCTAATGGCAGAGTGCAGTGGAGGGACGGGAGGTGTGCCTCCCTTTCCACTCGTCTGCAACTGTAAACGCAATCAATGGTAAGCAATGGACTGTACTTTGAAAGGCTGCGGCCACGGATGTGTTCATCTCCTGTATAGTTCGGGTCCTTTTGCTGCCATTAACTGTGGATGAAAGCAATGGATGTCAAGAAGTAGTCATAGAGTGGTCTAACTGTAAGAAGTGACGCAAACCTTCAGTCATCAGAGTTGAGGCCATTTTGATGTCATTTACGTGTTATTCAAGGGTTAGACAAATGGCGACAACACTTGCTATGACTGCACCACTGATTCAATGCAAGTGTGAACACACTTATGAGAGTTGTGTGCAAAGCAATCGATTGCTTATAACAACGATTCAAACAGTCATTGCATTCCCAACCAAATCAAATGAATTCAATTCAAACCAATCTATGATTTAAAGGTCTGTTCACTGAGTGCTAGAGTTGTACTCAATGTCTGTACACCAGTGTAGAGGTATAGCCTATTGTGAGGCAATGACGTCAACCAATGGACAGCCTATGGAAGTGTGACTAGAGGTCGACATCGAGCTATGCCTCAGACCTGGGGCTCAGACACCTTCCCATTGCATACCCTCTGCTGTAACCGTAATCTAAGCCATCATTGAATGCCATTCATACACATGTAGTGCTAATGTTAACTGATATTCATATTGATTACAATTTGCTTGAATACCTCAATACATGTGATCCTATTATTGTTATTATACACATGTCGAGCAATAAATGTATTATTGTATAAGTAAATAAATATACAGTACAGTACTGTATCATACCAAATGCATATCTTTCAAATATTTGCACTACATTTGATAGTTGACAAAAGTTTATGATCAGGGCTAATTGTAGGGATTAGTATAGATAATGATTGACAAGTCATATACTGTATAATAGACTAAATGTATGAAGGTGTTGGATGTAGTTCTCATTGGTATAGGATTGGACTCTACGTCTGGAGTATTATATGTCGGGATTGTTGTGTCTGTGTGTGAGTTTGGTGTCCAATGTGTGTCTGGCAATGAAATGTTCAATTCATCAAGTTTGCTATAAATGTTATGTTTGGCAAACAGTTAGTGGTATACTGTATGTGGTGAACGTATGCATGGTTTGTATGGTTTGCTTCATTGGTCTCATGATTAGGCATCCAGTGGTGAATGTATGACAAGTTGGTTGCAGTGAGCGGTCCAATGGGAGCACAGCATTCATACGACTGAAGCACTGCCTGTACTGCGGTCTACGGTTGCAATAGAGGTCTCACTTGATATTTGGCGTGAAGATTGGCATTTGTTTCGCTCATTTCACCAAATGTGGTCTCATATGAAGGCAACCATTGATTTGAACGCTATTTGAGTGAATTATTTGTCGCATATATGGCTAATAGTTGTGATTAACACACTTTGACACCAATTGGTTGTGTTTTGTTCGCCGTCAACACATCTAACACTTCATACATTTGCCGACATTTGAATTGAAATCAAATGTTGTTTTCATTTTGATTATACCTTTTATTACCACGAATTGATCCAAGCTTACACCACGAGATCACGCGCTCGCATGTCATTCAATTGATCCAATTGGTGACACCCATTGACAACAGCTATTTGTTTACCAATCATTGTCTCAAACTATTGGTTATGCATTGAAATGGCAGTCAAACAGAGAAAGATTGCTTTAATGGGTTTCCGATCAGTCGGTAAGTGACACCATTCGTGCCATGACCAGTACCACGAACACTGCCACGACGATTGTGACCATTGATTGTCTTATCATGTATTGCAGGCAAGTCTTCGTTGACCCTCCAGTTCGTTGAGGGACAGTTCGTCGACTCATACGACCCCACCATTGAAAACAGTAATCAAATGACCAATTGCTTGACAAACGATGTGTTTGACTCATAAGTTGTGCCATTAATAGCTTTCGTCAAGAATGTCAAAGTGAAGGGTCAGGAGTATAGCCTGCGTTTGGTGGACACCGCCGGTCAGGACGAGTACTCGATCTTCCCGCAGGCCTACGCCATCGACATCCACGGCTATTGTCTGGTCTATAGGTTGGTGTTAATGAATGATTGTTGTGGTGATTTCGTGGTAACTAATGTGATGTTCACTCAAATGAATGGATGACAGTATCAATAGTCAGAAGTCCTTCGAAGTGGTTCGAGTGATCTACGAGAAGCTCTTAGATATGACCGGAAAAGTACAGTGAGTGTCCACTAAATGCTTGTCTTGTACGCAATGATTGCTCAATGCATTGGTTTTGTTGCA
Source organism: Oppiella nova (assembly GCA_905397405.1). NCBI lineage: Eukaryota > Metazoa > Arthropoda > Arachnida > Sarcoptiformes > Oppiidae > Oppiella > Oppiella nova. The sequence goes on from CAJPVJ010002214.1 coordinate 6,194, forward strand.
GTGTTCCCATAGTTCTGGTGGCAAACAAAGTAGATCTTCATATGGAGAGGTGTGTGTCCTATGAAGAGGGCAAACGACTCGCAGACTACATGAAAGCAGATTTCGTAGAAGTCAGGTATATGTCACATCTCATACCATACCATACCAAGTGATCATACCATACATCATACGCTTATGAACTCTGTTTGATATTTAGCGCCAAAGATAACTCAGCCGTCACCGACTTCTTCCACAAACTGATTGTTTCGATCGAAAGGGGAGGCAAAGAGTCAACCGATAATACAAACGAAAAGAAAAGTAATTGTATTATCGCATGAGTTGTTACTAATTTTGTGATTATTGTATATAATTATATCAAATAATTAATAGACAATAATTATTCGCTAAAATTCATTAATTTGTAAATTATATTTGAAGTAAAAAAAACTTTTGTAACACAATTGTATTTCATTTTAATAAAATGATTTATTTAACGATAAACTATTTATATATTTATTGAAATAAACCTAAACTAATGGACAAGTATTATGAGTGGGTGTGTGAGGTGTTGGCGCTATCACTGGCCTCCTCTTCATCGAGTTCTTTGAGAAACTTCTTGCGCTCCCTTTCCAGTCGTATACCGCTGCCGATGGCGTGGTAGGAGTCGTAGATGGGTTTGGACATGAAGAGACACGTGGCAGTGATGGCCATTATCACGACTGTCCGGAATCGGTATAAAGAGAAATATGGCAGTCGTTTGACAGCCTTTCCAAACACTTGTCGATCACCGGCTGACAGGTCTCTCTCGCGTCCCAAATGAGTCTTAATTCGCTTGATATCCGCTTTATTTGACATGACTTCTCGTGTATTGGTTTAGTTGTCGCCGATTGTCTCATATATTCATTCAGATATTGAGTGTCCAATGCTTTCAATGTTGCGGTCATTCAGTAAAACTTGTATTCAATTCAATTGATTTGATGTGAGGTTAGAGGAAACCAAAAGTTGTTTGTATTTGGTTTGCATTGACTGTAAATATAGTCAAATACGTCCTCTAAATGCAAATATAAATAAATATGATTTTGCACTCAATTTAATGCTTTCAAGTGTTTCATGCATTTAAATATAAAACAAAAAGTATTTTAAACCTGGTTATAAGTGAATTGAATTTATTTCAAACAAATTCATTCAATGAATGAATAGTTTATCCGATTGTGTCATAGTTTTGCACATAATTTGTGTTTTGAGTCAATGTTTTGTGTTTGCATTGATTGAGTGGTGAATCAATTGGGGATCAATTGGTGATATTCTTGGAGTGGATGGACTCGCGTTCAAAGTACGCAAACCTGCCGTTTGTGGCCATCGGGGAGAGGGATGTCTTCGAGACGGACGACATGCCAGAAGCGGATCAGTCTGTGGTTCGGGAGCCGCTCTTCGACGCCTCCATTGATGTGATCTCTTGTGGAACTCTGGAAGCGTTCAATCGATTCAATGATACCAAAAGTGACACCCATTTAGAGAAGGTATGAATTTGTGTCCATTATATCTACCATTCATTTAATTGGGTTTTCATTGAAGACAACAAACGAGTCTTTACTGGAAAAGTATAACCGTTTGACTGATGAGATCAAGCAATTGGTTGACTCGACCTCTAAAGAAGACACAAACGACTCAAACAAAGATTTGTTGTCAAAAGTGGACAAACTATCGGAACAGTTGCAAGACTTACAAGTTTTACGCTTTGATAACACAAACACATTGAAAGATGTCTTTGAATCGATCGACAAACCAATGGCTAAATCGGACCCCAAGAGCGACCCAAATGATAGTCAACTGAGATATAAGTTATGGTATAAACCGGAGAAGAATAACGTGAATGAGTTGTCGAAAATCAATTCGTTGGAGCAGAGGATTAAAGCCATTGAATCGGTTTTGGGCGCAAATGAGAACAAGTTATTGCTATTAAATAATCACTTCAAAGACAAAAGTCTTAACGAAACGGTTCACGAGTTGAGTGCAAAAGTCTCTCAATTCGACCAAAACTCTCTCGAAAGAGTCGATTCCCGACTCCATATGATTACCGATAAGTTGTCTCAAATCGCGGACCGAAAGCAACAGTTTGACGATTTGGAGAAGAGCTCGAAGATCAACGAATTGTCTGATTTGATTAATAAGACTGAGAAGAGTCGGTCAACACTTCCCACTGTTTTGCAACGATTGGAGGCATTGAATGAACTCCAAGAGCAAGGTTTACAGTCATTCTGATTATCTCTACTTTTGATCATTAATATGACATTTCATTACTAAACAGCTCTTCAATTCTCTTCTGGTCTCTCATATTTGGATGCATTGGAGACACAGATCTCAGAGTCTATGAAAACCAATGAAAAAGAATTGCAAACTTTGAAGAAGTCTTTTGAGACCAACGTTGAGTCCATTAAACAATTACTTATAGATTTTGATAAGAGATTACAAGCATTGAAATGAAATTAATGTTTGGCAATCATTTTTATGATCGTATACAGCAATCAATAACTATTGGTTTTAATTCTTGGCTAAAACTAATTTATTTTAATTTCTCTAATATTTACAATAAAAGTATTCATTAATATTGATATTAAGATATAATTATAATTAAGTATCACTTTTGTTGCCACCTTTGGTTGGAGTAGTATTGGAAAGAATTTGTATATCATTTTGGGATATGTTTAAAGTGTATCCAGTTTTGGAGCCCTTATTCATTTTGTCTTTATTAGAGGGTTGTGTTCGTGAATTTATTTGCTCTTTCGGTGCCATTAAAGTGATTATATTTTGCACTTCTTCTCTCATGGCATACATATAAGCCTTGGTCTCCCACAAGGCGTTACAGATCTCCACGTCTGACGTCTCATCCAATGCTATCACTTCTGATAATAACGGATTGACCCGAAAGTATGGCGTTTTGATTCCACTGCACCACGACTGGGCTCTAGATGTTTAACAAATAAAAATACACTCATTATTATAACCATAGACACTTTTAGTGATACTTCTAAATATGATACGAACCGGTCAATGATGTGTCCCTCTGTAGCGCAAACCTGATTTATCAACAGATTTCCTAATTGTCTCACATATAATGTGTTTTTATACAACTCTCTGGCATTGAAAGACCACAGTCTGACCACATCCACCGGTTCTGCCGGAGTGATAGCAAACTTTCCGGTGCCAAACGAGACGACTAAATCGAGTTCATTCGCCTCTTTAGTCCTTCCGACAGCTTTTAGAGCGTTGTTATAGTGTTTGAATTCTGTCATCGCATCGAGTGTTGGGTTATTAGCAGCCAGTCCTCCGTCCAGAAAGGGTCCACTGGCTCTGAAATATGTCGGCGCAGCACCCGATGCCCGACACGCTCTCCACGCTATTTGTTCCTTATAGTTGGGATATGTCTTGAATCCGGGCATAGTTTGTGATAATCCAAGCACTTCTTCAGGTGACTCATAACTTCTAAAGATATGAAGCTTTGCTGGATTTCTGTCGATGAGAATGGCGTTAACAATGAGATGTTTGTGGTATTTGGTCATCACATCAGACATTCGCAGTTCGGAACCGATCTCTTCTTCAAGTAAAGTCTCGAAATTCTTGGAACTGTAAGGACGCGGACCCGACAGTATCTTATCTTTAAATCTGAAATAAATGGCTCTAATCTCTGTCAGTGATCTCCCAGTGCACAGAAGTAGTGCTAATATAGAGCCAGTGCTGGTGCCGGCCACCCAATCGAAGAAGGCTACGATCGGAACTTTCAGTTGTTTTTCCAAATCAATTAACATTTGCAAAGTTATGAGACCACGAACTCCACCACCTTTTAGACAAATATGATTTTGTTTTTAATGTTAACTAAAGTTTATAAAAGTTTATTAAGAGTACAGACCATCCAAACACAACAGTCGGGAACCACTCGGTTGTGTGGAATCGGTTTGCTTTCTCTTAAGCGCCTCTTTAATGATGGGTTCGAGTAATACTTTTGTGTAAAGCATTTCATTTTCATTATTAGGCCATCGATGGTATGGTTTGCCCTCATAGTTGCCATTGTAAGCACATCCAGTCTTACATCCTTTTGTGCTGGGATTACATCGTTTTGCTCCGATGGCAGTCAACAAATATAGGACCATATGGTGATCCGAGTGCTCTAATTGAGACGAGATATGTCGAGCCGTCTCGCCGTTGTTATTCTTGTCATCAAATTTTGTGTCAAATATAATGAGGGCTTGAGATGAGGTGACATCGGCTGCTCTAACGGCGATATGAAGGGGAGAATCACCCGATTTGTTGGGTTTATTCACTTTAGCGCCGAAGCAAAGCAAACCGATGAGACACTTGAGTCGCATCCTCTTAACCATTATATGAAGAGCTGTTTCTCCCAAAACATTTCGTACATTCAAATCAAAACCAAAGCCAATGAGTCGTTCCATCGCTCGTCTATGTTTAGCCCAATGCAAAGGTGTTCCTCCGAATTGCATGTCTTCTTTGTCCAAGTCGTCGATGTCTTCCTTTTTGAAGTGAACTATGGATCCGCTATATTTGGTGGTCTTCTTCCTCTTTGGGTCGGATAATGTCATCATTTGGACAGTGAGTCCGAACTCCAACAGAAGTATGACATTCTCGTAGCGTTTGGTAAAGCAGGCCAAATGCAGAGGAGTACAGCCATCATTATTCTTCCACTTAAGCATTTCCATAATATTCGGCTCTTTTAGCATCAATAGTAGGATATCCTTATCAGACATCACAGAGTAATGAATGGCAGCATATCCTGACTCATCCCTGGCTTCCATATTAGGCTTCAATGCGAGTATAGCTGTTGCGGTGGACACTCTGCCCGTCTCAATGGCCAAATGCAATGGCGTGAAGAGGTCTGGTTTGCTCTGAGCGTTAAGGTTAGCCAAGATATAGGGGGACTTCTTAACAAATAACTGCTCCAAACCTACTTTGGCTGCGATATGAGCTGCGGTCCAATTGTGGTGTTCTTTCATCGAATCAACGATCTCTTTCAAAATGGGAGAAATAACTGTTGGTTTCTTTGATATGATCCCATCTGCCAATAGATTGAGCATTGATTTGACACAATTAAACAACTCTTCCACATGTTTCCTCTCAATGTCTCGATATAATACAAATATAGAGAGTCTGTCCTTTTTGAAGATGAGTGAAAACTTTTTTGTATCTTTCTTTGTATTCTTCTTTTGAGTGCAAACGTAAACCTTATTGTCATGTAAGAGGACTTCCCTTTGTTCCCATTCCATGAAAGTCAGATCAAACACTGAGAATCGGTTGTTCATCACATCTTTGGTCCTCTCAACCGATTTCGATGTAAACCAACTAAACATTGACTCGTTTTTATTACTACAACAACAATTGCTACAGAAATCAATTTTGATCTTATTTTCGTTTGACAGACAATGTCCACAATAATTTGCGTTATGAATGTCACTAATATTATGGCAAAAGACAGTGTAATAAACTGCAAATTTAAACTTTAAAGTTTAAACCCTTTCAGTGCAACAATCAATGCATTCATTCATTTCTCGCACTCTTTATGACAGATATTGTGAATAATTGAGTTTAAAATTTTAATTCAATTGAGAATCAGTTGAGAGTAGAGAACAGACATATATAGAGACGACTTCTTGAGTGCATATCTGTGACTAATATCCAGCAAAATGCCGATCATTTCGGACCAAATGAAGAAGAGCCAGAAGAAGGCCGAGAGAGAGGACAAGAAGCGGAAGGAAGAGGAGGAGCACCGGCAGCGCGAAGAGCAGGCCAAACGAGAACAGGAGGAACGGGAGGCCAAAGAGCGCGAAGAGGAAAACACTGAGAATCGGTTGTTCATCACATCTTTGGTCCTCTCAACCGATTTCGATGTAAACCAACTAAACATTGACTCGTTTTTATTACTACAACAACAATTGCTACAGAAATCAATTTTGATCTTAATTTGGTTTGACAGACAATGTCCACAATAATTTGCGTTATGAATGTCACTAATATTAGGGCAAAAGACAGTGTAATAAACTGCAAATTTAAACTTTAAACCCTTTCAGTTCAACAATCAATGCATTCATTCATTTCTCGATCTCTTTATGACAGATATTGTGAATAATTGAGTTTAAAATTTAAATTGAATTGAGAATCAGTTGAGAGTAGAGAACAGACATATATAGAGACGAATTCTTGAGCGCATATCTGTGACTAATATCCAGCAAAATGCCGATCATTTCGGACCAAATGAAGAAGAGCCAGAAGAAGGCCGAGAGAGAGGATAAGAAGCGGAAGGAAGAGGAGGAGCACCGGCAGCGCGAAGAGCAGGCCAAACGAGAACAGGAGGAACGGGAGGCCAAAGAGCGCGAAGAGGCCGAGAAGAAAGCGAAAAGGGATGAAAAGAAACAGAAATACAAGGAGAAGAAGACCAAAGAGAAGCAGCAGAAGGAGGAGCTCGAGAAGAGGGCGACGATGAGGAAGGAGATGGCGCTCATTAAGAGGGCGGGCGGTGCCAAGGCTATCAAAGACGAGGAACTCCTACAGCGCCACAACCTGACGATTCAGCGCCAGGAGATCAAGTCCGGCTCGTACTCCAAGATCTACGGCGCCAAACAGGGCGACAAAGAGGGGCTCGTATGCAAAGTGACAATCCTTGAGAAGTCTCCGCAGGACTACCGCGAGAATCTCAATCAAACGGCAGCGAAGATCCAGCGATATGTGGGTCAGAGCGCCAGCGAAGGCGAGGAGAAGACCAAGAGTCCAGACAAAGACAAAGACAAGAGTCAGGACAAGGAGAAGGCGGCAGACGCTGGTGAAGGGGCCGCCCCGCCGGCAGCCGGTGCTGATGGCGGCGCCAGTAGTGGCAGACATCCAAATCTGGTGAAAGTGGTCGACATCTACGCCACCGACAAGAAGATGTATATCTTTATGGCTGAGTGTCAGCCGAAGTCAGTGTTGGATAAGTTCAAGAAGAGTGAGANGCCACCGACAAGAAGATGTATATCTTTATGGCTGAGTGTCAGCCGAAGTCAGTGTTGGATAAGTTCAAGAAGAGTGAGACCGTCGACGAGAATGAGGCGAAGAAAGTGTTGAAAGAGATCGCGTCTGTCATTCAATACCTTCACTCCGTGGGTGTGGCCCACTGTGGCCTAAAGCCGAGTCACGTGATCCAGGACAAGGAGGGTCGAGTGAAAGTGGTCGGTATGAACCAGTGCTGCTTCTATTGGGACCCGGATATGGAGACAGTGGTCAGTAAGAAGAGGCTCTCGAAGCAGTTGTTTGACAAAAGCCCTCATTTGCCGCCCGAAGCCTTCAAAGCGGGGACATGGGATCCGTCGGCGGCTGACGTGTGGGCCTTCGGGTGCCTTATGTGCGAGCTGTTGGCCAAAGAGAGTCCGTTTAAGTTGAAAAACAAACAGACTTTCGATGAACAGTGGAAAGCGTTCGCCGAAAGCAAGCAGTTCTCCGATGAGGCGAAACAACTGCTCGACCGCATCCTCA